>JAAGKR010000879.1:8380-19053 GCA_011419295.1 Clarias macrocephalus | reverse complement strand
AGGAGAAAATCTTAAGGAGTTAGTAACAAAAGAAACAAACAAAAATATATTGGATTGGATATTTAAAAAAATCACCATAGTTACTGAATCACAATACCAAACGAATTGGCACCTACGGTAGGTACAACGATGCCTGATGGACACACTTACGCAAAATCACCAGAATGGGTCAGTTAATGTCTGGATTTCTGCATTTTATCTTTCTCCAATCCTTTGATACTTAGGGAAACTTTGTTAGTACTTGTTTCTTTTTTTTTCTTTTTCCTGCTGATTAAACTAAAGACTATCAAATCATCAGAGACTCATTTATTCACAGGAAGCATTTCCAACATACTGATTGCGGTTCATGGTCCTCACTACCCTTTAAGAGGGTGTGTGTGTGAGAGAGAGAGAGATGCATTTGATTAAGATCACATGGACCACAGTAAGCTGTATTAAACAACATTTTAAGCATGCTGTCTGCTTTGAAGATAACATAGAAAGGTTGAGAGGAATGTCATGGTGAGGGTACGTTTGTTGCTGTGGAAACTCTGTTTCTCAGCGGAAGTGTCACTTTGTCAGAGGGGAAGTAGATCAACTACTTTTAGGTACTGGCAGTGCTGTGTACTGTATATGCACACAGCCTACTTTCTGCAGAGAGTACATCTGTGAGAGATGGAAGAAGGTAAAACCACCTATCCTCTGCAGTTACGTCTCGGCCATCTGGGGTTTGTCGTACTATTAAAATTTCATAACCATTTCCTTGACTGCAGGAAAAGGAAATGGTTCACTGCTGATTGCATAAACTGCTGTAATGTAGGAGTTGTTCACAAACATAAAGTGAATAAACAAAGGATGGAACAACAGGAAGAGAATAAATTGCTTAGGAAATTAGAAATAAAATGCATGATACCATTTAAATATTCGTGATTGAGGGCAAAAAATGTAGCATGCTAGTGAAACCCATGGGATGCCCGGAACAAATGAGCTTAGGCAAGCTTTGTTTGCATGATGCATTCATCAGTATTGTTTGTCCATCTTCCATGCGTATGACACAATGAGCAGAGTCTCTGATATGTAATTACGTAATGTTGTTTGTGAAAGCCAGCCAGAAGTCATGAAGCATGCTGAGGCCTTATTTGCAGTCCTAGACCTTGGACTCGCTCGAGGTGTTTCTTCCAGCTATGGTATTGACTAGGGGTGCAACTATTAATTTATGTTATCGACTAAAATTGATGATAAGATTAGTCGACATAATTGTCGATTCATTCATGACAACTCTGTCATGTAGGTGTCTGTCTTACTGGAGTGAATAAAAAATCGCAAGTTCGATTCCCGGGTGATGCTGTAACCTCTCGCAGCCGGAGGCCTAGAGAGAGCTGATTGGCTGAGCTCTCTCAGAGGTGAGGGATGAGAGGTGCTTGGTGCTCACACATTAATCACGGCTCGACAGCCAATCAGGGGCGCCTGTGAGCTCACGCAAGCGGAAGGAGCGGATAGCGAGCAGTTCGAAAAGATGTGGTTGTCTGGCATCACATGGTTCGATGGAAACACGTGATGGTCTTCGGCCCTCCCGGCTGAGTGGTAGTAGTATTGTATTCATGTGTATATTATATTATGTTATATTATTAGAATATGTATATAAAATTTCATGGAATAGCACAGAAAAAGCACTATTAATAACCTCAAACATGCTGGTAGTATAATGTAGAACTCGGAGTTGGATTACCTATCATCAGCAACAACAGTATGAGTATGTGTTTAAAAGATGGAGCTGGAGTGTTAAGTTGGAGAGGAGTATAGGGACAAACTGATGACAGCTGGTCTCTATAAATACCCCCAGGATGATAGGATGCATGTGGGATTAGGATTTAGCCCTCTCGCAAAACAGCCAGCCGTCTGAGCCGACCAGAGACACTGCACTTCAAAGTGGACCGTCTCTCAGACTTATGAGTATTCTGTGGCTTAATTACAAGAGTGGTGTCATTTGATGCCTTAGTGTGGTTTGATGTACAAAGGTAAACCTGAGATCACTTTAACATGAGTAGAGAATGCTTTCTCATGGTAAATAGTTATCATTCATGTCTCGTAATGCAATAGCCCAATGTCTGTATATAGCACTGGGTAGAACAGAAAGACTCTTATCAAGGAGAGATAAGATTGAAGATAGCATTACTTCTAGTGACACGCACACACATGCATGCACACCTATAGGCTGTAACGTGACAAACTGCACAACCTTAAAGCTTCCACCAGGAAAAAGCCTCCATGTCTATCCCTAACATAACCCTTAACATGCCCAGCCTAAAAATAAATAAATAAAAAATCACCACCTGGATGTAGAAGGCATTACGCAGCAAATATCAAACTATAATTTCAGCACTCGTCACACTCTTAAGAGATCCCGATACAATGACGCTAGAATTCTACATTGGACCAAAAAATTCCATCACAGCTGTTCATTTTAAAACACAAAATATCTGCCCTACACATCTTACTCCTTTGCATATTTTCTCACTTTGCTTGCAGAGAAATGTGCTATGAAGCATGTCAAACGTTTTTAGCACTTGAAGTATGTGATGTGAGACAATTCAAAGCAGAGGAACTTGAAGAGTCAGTGAGCACCTCAATACCAAGGTCTTTTCTGTAATGTGCTGTTAGTAGTTATTGTCCATTTACAGGAATCTGAGACCAGTTTGTAGTGTCTGAGAAGACTTCCTATGTATTTTAGTCTCTTATGTGGATATATTTAATAAGGAAACATAAATGGCACAAACCTTTACCAAATGCTAATAGAAATTACAAAAATGACAGTCACAGCTGAATAAATGATGAGGTAGTTATATAAATAACTAGTTGAAATCTTTTTATGTGTCACATACTGTACACCAGTGCATTGCACTTTTTTTTTTTTTTTGCACCTTTTTTTTTCGGCATGGCATTTCATAGTGCTATAGCTCGGTCTTGTAACTCTGTTTAACAACTCAAACCTGTAGACAAAAAACCCCCACAATCCACCACATGTTTAATTCACTTCCTGAAGTCAAGTTGATTCAGTCTCAGCTCGCTTCCTCACTTTCGTAAAGTACGGTTACTAAATGTAAGGTTTAAGAAGTAAGGTATACAGTACTGTAACTGGAGGTAAATCTGCAAAAAACGTTTTGCTAGTTTTGTCACTAAGTAAACAGAAATCCGAGATTACGGACCAGCAGAAATTCTGTAAATTACTTCAGATTAATAAAAAGAAAAAACTACTAAAGTCCTAGTATAGACTTCTTTCAAATGCTAGAGATGTCACTTTATGGTAAAGGTGTCAATATATTAACAAAAATCCAAAACAGGGCAGAAAAAGTCACTTAAAATGCTTACATTACATGTATGGTGGTGTAAAAGCACAAATGTTGTGGACATGCGTAGCATTTTAGTTCTTGTAGTGTGCCACTAAGCAATTAGAAAAGCCTGCTGTCAAAAAAAATCGAAATAGTCAGAAAGGCCTTTTCTAATGATTGCAAGTTCTGAAGATGTATTCGTCTGGAAATAAATGCTCAACAGGATTGAACTTAATATTGGTAATCTAAAATAAATTACAATCTGGTATTAAATGCTAAGAACCTGCATGTTGTCTGTTGTAGCCGTTTGGGCAGTGGTGTCGTCTCCATCCCAAAGATGTGGAGAAGATGCCAGAAAGTGCTTGGAAGCTGGTCTTCTACACAATGTCGTGGTCCTACAGCACTTACCTGCTCTTCTTCTGCGACTACGGTTTCTTTCACAACCCATCTTCTGTCTTTTACAGTAAGTTGCCTCATTTTCTGTAACAGCAACTATGACACCAAGTCACAGGTTAATATATAATAAATGTGCTCATTGTAATAAATTGTTCTTTCTATATTGATGGCTCATTCACAGGCATTTGAACAACAAATGATTTGCAATAACTCCTCATCACAGCACCTATGTTGATTATTTGATAATTTTTCCTATAAGGATACTAGACAAAGTATTTTTGTATTTTTTTCTCACGTGTGCATACATATTCGTGTGCTCATACACAAACTGCAGACTTAGATATCTAAAAAAAAAAATTTTTTTAAATGGCAAGGTAAACAGGCAGCACATAGGAAAAGATTCAAATATCAATTCAGAGCTTCAAATAAGAAAGACAAACAAGACTATTTAAGGGTATTTTAGAGAAAGGTATATGCCCTATTAGGGCGGCACGGTGGTGTAGTGGTTAGCACAGTCGCCTTGCACCGCCAGGGGCCGGGTTCGATCCCCGGCCAGGCTCGATTCCCGTCTCTGTGTGCATGGAGATTGCATGTTCTCCCCGTGCTTGGTGAGTTTCCTCCGGGTACTCCTGTTTCCTCCCACAGTCCAAAGACATGTAGGTTAGGTTAATTGGTGTTCCCAAAATTGCCCGTAGTGTGTGAATGAATGAGTGAGTGTATGTGTGTGTGTGTCTGTGCCCTGCGATGGATTGGCACCCTGTCCAGGGTGTATCCTGCCATGTGCCCTATGTCTCCTGGGATAGGCTCCAGGCCATGCCCTAATATTTGCCCTAGCAAATAATGACCTGTTTGCTAGTTAAATTCATAATAAATGGGGGAAATAGTTTTCTTTAAAAAAAAAATTCTTAACTTACTTACTATTTAAAATTTTATTTGTATAGCACAATGGTCATTGTTGCAAAGCTGAAAGAAAGGGATCAAAAGAAAATTATGGAAATGTGAGAAAATATGTATGAATCAAAATATCCAGATTGCCCCTGATGAGCAAGTCGAGGGCGATTTTCAAACTGAGCTATGATTTTGGCATAATGATGCATCCCTGTTATACATACATCTTGCATCCAGACAACATCTGCCCTCAAAGCATCAGTGATGAAAAAACAAAAAACAGTATTCCGGTCACTTAGCAGCAATCTGAGTTTTCGGGTAAATGTGTAAGCATTTTATGTGAGCATTGTGTATTGTGCTGGGAAACACTGATTTATTGTTGATGTCGAAAGCACTCCGGCTCTTGGCTCGAGCGCTGGAGGAGAATCTGATCGATAAACATTAGCAGACTTAATGCATGTAATTACACTAACAGCTTTTTAGACATCCTCTGTGGTCATTCTCTCCCATCACCCTCACATAACTTTAATGATTAATGATGGAGAAACTGCATTTTTAATCTTTTTTTTTTTGGCTGTAGGGTGGAACGGTCTTGAGAAAAAGCCCCAAAGAAATGTCAAATTTTCAATGAAACCTAAAAAGAAAAAGTTCTTTTCTTCATCTTCTTTTTTTCAAAACCTAACAAATACATACATTGCAAATTCAGAAGCTATCATTAAATTGAAAGATGAATAAAAACAGAATGGAAATGGATGAGCAGTTGGGCAGGGTGATGGAGACCGTCATTAGAAGACCCTTAGTCATATGTATCAGAGACTAAAGTAAGAAACATAAATTTCAATCTCTAATGCTTTCATTAATTTATTTTGAGGAATATCTGTGAGCAACAGAAAACTTACAGGTCTATACTTGCAGTATGTATAACAAGACATACTGTAGGCCTTGTAGCTCCCCCAAAGTGTGAGTGTTGATGCTCCAGCTGAAATATTGCTCAGATAATGCATTTTACCATTTCACTCCTCTACTGAATGCTCCATTTCAGTGTCTGTGTAACTAAGCCAATGCTGAGCCACACTTCAGCGGAGAACAGCGGAGCTGGGAGAAGCCGAGCAACACGCTTGTGGAGAGGATCTTCTTTAAAGATCACAACAAAATAGGAAACCAGAAAACAAACTACTTATTTTAAAATGATCATTACTTTTTTTATGTAGAAAAGTGCATGAAAAAAAAATGATGCACAGTTGAACAAAATGTAACGTTTTGGGTCCACAAGATTTATGGTCAGTTATCTTAATTACAAAAAATCTAAAAAGTTTGTGATGTTAATGAAACCACATAAGACATACATGTTGTGACTTTTTAAAAAAAATTTCAGTTTCTATACTGTATCATATTTTAATATTTGTTCCATCCCTACTGGAAACCCATCTGAATGTCTGTCTAAAAATGACTACAATGTAAATTTTGCATATTAAGCCCTCTTTTAAATATTTACATTTTAATTGGTTAAAATTGCTGACATAATTGTAACATAAAACTACCAGTAAGGATGCATTGATAGCAGTACTGATGCAGAAATAATTGGTCTATTTAGTATACATAGCAAACACATTCAGCTCTGTGTACAGTATGTTGCTAAGGATAAACGTGTCGACAGTTTCTCTGCTCACTTGGTTCACAGCTCCAAGTGTGTGTTGCAATGTATGCAGATGTACAGTTGTTCCTCTTCTTGATGTTTTCTCAGAGCACACTTTGCAGTCTGCTTTCCTTTTTGTCTCTAATCATAAAATATATCCAGATTGCTGCCATTTGTTCTCATCTGTTCATTATTGCGACAAACACAAATTAGACTTAAACGAGGACTGATTATTGGGGACACTTGTCAATCATTATTGATGTGAGCCTATTTAAAGGTTACATTTGCTTCCAAAAAACGACTTACTAAGACTTTTAAGACTTTATGTACAGTATATGTGTGTACGTAAATGTGTGTGTGTGTACGTAAATGTGTGTGTGTTCTAAACAAACATAGGAAATAATTAGCTCCTACTGCTGAATGCTAAGTGGTTGGAATATATGAGTGGGGAAAACGAGGTATTAAACAACCAGTTTTTAAATTGTATCTGCATTTCTTTGGCCTTGAACTTGTACTAACCAAAATGTAACCCTAATCTGACCTGAACTGTTGGGATATACTGTAGGAAGGATAAAGCAATTTTCGGGACAAAAGCTTGCGGGAAAATAATCAAGTCCCAGGTGGTAAAAGCAGCTGCCTCACTTATTTCCTCTTCTCATGGTTGGCTTTCTAAAGTATAGACTGGTTTAGTTGTACAACGTTAACATCATCTTTACTGATCCTTCACCTAAAAATAACTTTAATAACAGTATCGATTACAACATTAATCTATGAATAATTAATCAATAGATTGGAAGAGCGGAATGCAGGTGCCCATGGACATCGCCTTTGCTTACTTGATCCAGGGGAGCTTCTACGGCCACTCCATCTACGCCACTATGTACATGGATGCCTGGAGGAAAGACTCTGCCGTCATGCTGCTGCATCACTTCATCACTCTAGCGCTGATCGGGTTCTCCTATGCCTTCAGGTCAGGGAACAGAGAGAGCACAGATGTGAACACATTAGTGGTCCATGTCTTCTTTTGTTAGGTTTTTTTTCCTCCCCTTTAAACTTTGATGAACATAAAAGCAA
Source organism: Clarias macrocephalus (assembly GCA_011419295.1). Classification (NCBI taxonomy): domain Eukaryota; kingdom Metazoa; phylum Chordata; class Actinopteri; order Siluriformes; family Clariidae; genus Clarias; species Clarias macrocephalus. Next base: position 11,751 of record JAAGKR010000879.1, on the reverse strand, counting down.
TCAAATCTGTAAATAACTTCCTTTAAATCAAAGGTAAAGCTGCAACTTTGGGTTTTGCAATATCTTCAGGAAAGACATATTTATACTCGGATGGATTTGCAATAACTTCTTATAGCTGCTGTAGTGTAAATGAGAACAGGAACTAACTTGTTTTACAGATGTTTTATATAATTCTATGGAACTATAAGTAGATCTGTTCGTCATATTTGTCAGATTGTTGTGGTACAAGTTGTAACAGTTCGGGTGAACTTGGGAAAACTTTGTAAAAGTGGGACATGTTTTATCACAGGTTTTCTGTAATTTTACAAGATACCTTAATAAAAAGCTTAAAATCCTCTTTACAACGTTTAAATGAAAAAGGAAAAAAAAAGTCACCACTGATGAATACATACAGTAGCTAATATGTTACTCAAGACAATTAATAAATGTCCCACTTTACCTACGTACTTACTCTACTTAATTACACCATTTTAGTGTTGTCTTTATGTTTCAATTGTCCATTGTTACAGAATGTTTGTTTGTTTTTAACATTTTCTACTCCTGTTATTAAATTAGAGATATTTCTTTTTAAATTATACAGCTTTGAGAAACTTGTCATGTGTCTCTCAGACTCCGTTCTATTACACTACAGTCTAAAGTCTACGTGTTTTGTATCTTCTTCCTAAAGGTATCATAATATCGGGCTGGTCGTGTTGTTCCTCCATGACTTAAACGATATTCTGCTAGAGTTCACAAAACTCAACGTCTACCTAAAGATCCGTGGAGGAAAATTCTACGCGATCAATGATGTCCTGTCCAGTGTGGGCTTTTTGGGCTTCGGCTTCACATGGTGAGTCCTGCACATAAAACAAAAAACAAAATTTTCCACTGTTCACCTTATTCACTCAAACACTTGCTTTTGATTTGACACTCAGTCAGTCAGCAGAGGTAGAAAAGATTAACACAAACTTGCTCATTATCGTCTCGTCTATACCGCTTTACCCTGTATACAGGACCACAGGCCTGGAGCATATCCCAGGAGACTTGGGGCACAAGGCGGGGTACACCCTGGGTGCCAATCCATCACAGGGCGCATACATGTACACACTCATTCACACACTACAGGCAATTTGTGATCGCCAGTTAGTCTTATCTGTATGTCTTTGGACTGTCAGAGGAAACCGGAATACCTGGAGGAAACCGATCAACCACTGGGAGAACGTTCAAACTCCGACCTGAGGTGGGAATCGAATTCGGACCATGGAAAAGTTAAGAGTGCGTACCAGTAAGCCACCGTGCCTCCCCACAAACTTATTGAAAACAATAAGAGAGCAAAAGACATAGCAAAAGCCCTATTAAAAGATCTAAAATATGGATTCCAATGGATGCTGGCACACTTGATGATTGTACTTTGACATTCTGTTTGATTTCTCATGAACAGAACCGATGGTGTTGATGTAGATTTGATATATTTTTCAGTGTCCTCACATGCCATAATGATTTATTTCTCTTATACCACAACAATTTGCTAACCATTACAGGACAATTCTAAAATTTTCTTCCTGTTGTTAGAGAGCAGCGTAACAGTCTTAGGAAAGCGCTTAGGATCTGCCCCTTTCGCTTGTGTGAGCTCACGGACGCCCATGATCTGTCACTATGATGTGGGAGTATACAATCCTTCCCTCCTGAGAGACTATAGGCCATTATACTCTCTTCAGAGCCAGATAAAGATGGCTGTACCATCATCAGCGCTACTTTTGTTTCATTTATAGTAACATGTACTGCTGTTGAATGTTCACAAAACAAATCCCTGGTTTCACTTACATTACAGCGGTCATAAACAGTCGTTTCTCTTTCTTGTCACCATGGCAAGCAGCAGCACAACTGTCAGAGAAAATTAGCCAACATCATCTGACCAATTAGAACCTGGAACTCAACAATGATGTGGTATAAACCTGAATAAACTAAACGACTTTGTAAGATTTGGTTTACTTGTAAAAATATATATATATTGTTGTTGTTAACCATTGCTTTAGTTTTATTCTCATCATATTTCTGACTGTTGTTCCCGTTTCTTCCCCCCTCCTCAGGTTCTGGTTCCGACTGTACTGGTTCCCCCTCAAAGTGCTGCACGCCACCTTCATCAACAGCCTGCAGTCCGACCCAAACATCCCTTTCTACTTTTTCTTCAATGCTTTGTTATTTGCACTGCTGCTCATGAACATCTACTGGTTCCTGGTAAGACACTGTGGCTCTAAAAAAGGTTCTGTGAAATTTTCGAGCACGAATAATTTACAGTAGCAACTGCCTTTAAGACGGAGGTCATCTGAGAGCACCTGATCATTAATGCAAAACACAAGCCCTCATTAATGCAAAACAAACTTGCTTGACAAAGAGACATGCGCACACAGTCTCCAGTGCATTCCTACAGTATTTTTAACCTTCTCCATCAACAAATCATAATCACTTCATCATCACACTGCGTGCAGATAAGTTCACTATTTACGAAGCGAACACATTGAACTTGCCAGCGTTTAGTTTTTGACTATGGGTTAAATTCAGTCCTGCATAGAATTTGACAAATAGGTTTAATCTTATTGTCTTCAGGTCTGCTAGTTCTAACTAATTGGTAGCATATTAGCCTAACAAGAAAAACTATACAAAAAGCATTTTTTACATGTAGATACATGTAACATGTACATTTCATTGCAAAATAACATCAATGTTATCACTCACTCATCGTCTATACCGCTTAATCCTGTATTCAGGGTCGCAGGGGGCCTGGAGCCTATCCCAGGAGACTTGGGGCACGAGGCGGGGCACACTCTGGACAGGGTGCCAATCCATCACAGGGCAGCATTCAATATTATGTTAAAGAAAAAGCTTGCTGTCAAGTGCGTACTTAGTATAAGAGCAAGGTTATCTGGCTAAGATGTGTTGGCGCACACACACAGAGAAACAGATCAGGTCTCTAATTAGCAGCATGCATGACTAAAGTTTCTAATATTAGCAAAATAAGTAATAGTATAATTAGTGATATTTATCACCACAAAGAAATAAAAAATAAGTAATATAGACAAACCCTACATAAATTCCTTTCTACGCATATATTACCTGTAATACGTTGCAGGCTTTTGCGATTAAACAACTGCACAGGTCTATAATTGCAATTTAGAGTTTTCCTTTTAGGTCACATGACACCCTAAAGGGCCCAAAGGCTTTTACGTGTCTAAATTCTCTGCAGAACTGATTAAAACTCCTAAGAGAAAGTGTGATAGTCAAGGGGACCAGGATTTCTAACAACTCAAAATTTACTATGGAAAACCTTGATTTTAAGACTTGTTTATCGCGATGCAAGAATCGACACGACGCTCATCGTGTTCGTTAATGAC
>JAAGKR010000878.1:78857-156977 GCA_011419295.1 Clarias macrocephalus | reverse complement strand
CACCTCCATGGTTTATATTCTCCTCACCCTTTGGCTACATAGTACCAGTACATAGTGTCTGTTGCCAGCTCCGCCACTCACGGTTAATCACTTCCACCAGTCGCAGAAGGATATATATACATATATTATACAGTGGAACCTCGGAATGCGAGTAACGTGGTTTACGAGTGTTCCACAAACCGAGCAAAGATTTTTAATAAATTTTAAATTGGAAACCGAACAAGTATTAGTTTACGAGTGCCGAGTATTATGTATCACGCATGCGACTTTTATTTTGACACAGAGTGGTAAGTGATCACAACTGAGCCAATGATTTTTCTCTCTCTTGCTTTGCGGAATTGTGGGTAATCGTCTCCCCTGCTCCCCTGGGTCTTAGTGCTTGTCTCTTACTGGTATAACCAACGTCTCATATGTGTGCACACGCGTTATTTGACACCGAGACACACACACACACTCTCTCGCCTGTGTAATTTGACACCGATAAACGCGTGTCATTAGACAGTTTTACTGTGTAAGACGAGGCGAGGGAAAGGGCTAATTCCATACACAAATAAATACACGGCGCCTGCGCGCACAAACGAAAAGACTTTTCTGTCTGGATTTTTTAATTTTTTTTTTTTGAAAGGTAAAGTGCAGGTTAATTTGTTTTATTTTTACTTTAAATATTGTATCAATTATTTTTATGTATTTATTTGATTTGGTTTACAAGTGTTTTGTAATACGAGTCCGCTTCCATTATAGCCATGCTGATATTCAGTACAACATCACTCATCAACACTTTTATGTAATATTGTTTAATGATACTGCATGCACACATTATGACTTCATGAGCAGGATATCAGGAAAAAATCAGCAAAGCAATACATGTCCTGGATCATGTGCTATTTTACAAGCTGGTGAATAATGAGGATGGAAGTCATATTATTAAATTATAGTTCTAATTTTGTTGTGATTAGTGTAATGATTACACCTAGGACTAGTAATTGGATGAATGGATGATTTGATCCTCATGAGGAAATTTGGGTGCCACAGCAAAGTTACAATATTGTTCTTTAAAAACATTTTATTATATCAGCAATACACAATACTATTATTAGATCATTTATTGGTTTATTTAAATGTCTGTTCTCTTAGCTACTGTATATATTTTTCCATTTGTAAATTGCCTTTTGCATTTTATGTTTCATCAGTTTACGCAAAAGGGGAAAATGTATTTTTAATAATTTCTTTGCAGGAAACCTCTGTGAAAACCTTGATTGTACAACTGTTTTAGTTATTTGCACATTACTTGCCTATATGTATAATCCGTCATTACGCATGAATATTATGCACAAATGTTACTAAATATGAATTCATCTCTTACCATGTACTGTATATATGTATGCAGTGTTTTAATGCATTATCGTGGCAGATCTTCAATACCATCTTCGTCTTGTCTTGTGACAGATGAAACTGCTGAACCTCTACATCAAGCGAGCTCAAACTACCAACAGCAACAGCAGCAGCTCGTCTGATATCTCCTCCCACAGCTAAACCAACCAACCACATTCTTAAACCAATCGCAACCTCACGCCCAGTCCAGTTTCACTGAAACGATTCAGTTTCTTCAGAACACCCAAACACGTAACCGGGGTTCTTCTTTTCATTTAAGAACAATGTTTTTATTTGAATCCTTCATTAGACCCGAAATGGCAGGTCTGATCTGCTATATAGCCCTGTGTTTAGAATTGAGACTTCGGTATCGGGTCCATGTTCCAGGACGTGATACTGAAATGGGTCGCTTGTCTTGCCGTACTCAATGTGAGTGAAATGTATCAAGCATTAACCAGAGCAGTTGTGCCTCAGTCCAGTGGACCTTTTTGTCTGTATTCTTTTACAGCGCAGTCTGTTTCTGTTTAAGGAATACTCTTGCATTCTCTCCGTTGCACATCTGTAGAGTATGTGTAATGACAATGACAAGAACAGAAATCCTATTCGTACAGTATACTACAGGCGTAAAATGAAAGTCTAGGGGCAGCTGTTATTCTGCAAAGCACTTTTATAGACTTATGAGTCAGATTTATGAGTTATGAGAACAGATTTTTGTCATGGAAGAGTTTTTTGGTACAGTATGTACTGTAGTTACTGTAACTCTAGGGAATTATCGAAGTGCAAATTTTCTGTGAATTACAGCATCTGAAGGTTTTTACTGTATTAATTCAATGTTAGAATGTAGAGTAACAGTACATAAGAGTATTTTCATTCATATTTTTATTACTGTATATGTTCATTTTTAGAGTTTACTGCTTGCAGTTTTTAATTCTTGTTATATAGACTCGATAATCTTGAACATTAATTTATTGCACCAACATCTGCCCTTAGACTTACACCCGTCAGCCAAAACATTACACCCATGTGGTGTGTGGCTCTGCAGGGCCTTTGCGGGTGCGCTGTGGTGTCTGGTACCAAGGCGTTGGCAGTGGATCCTTCGGCTGCTGCAGGTTGTGGGGTGGGGCCTCTGTTGATCAGACTTGTTCGTCCACGGAATGAGCTCATGGGGGGCTTGTTTGATGGCCTTGGGCTTTTTGACTTCTGAGCCCCGTGTACGGCGGGCTGTGCGCTGGGTGCTTGTCTATCATGGCCATTGAGTGCATTGAGTTTTCTGTGGGATTGGACCAGACAGCCTGGCCTTTGGATCCCGTGGGCATGGGTGTGCCTTAGGTACCCATGATTCTGTCTGTCTGTTTTCTGGAATATAGTTGGTTATCAGTGTTAATGATTTGTGATGTTAATGTTATGGCTGATTGGTGTAAATTATAAGTCAAACTATTATTGGTACAGTAAATGCAGTTTTATGGGAGAATTTGATGCTTGGAGCCCTACAGAGAAAATGTTTTCTCAGAATTTCATTAGAATTTGAATGGGAATCTCAGTAAACTTAATCCTCCCTATAAAAAAAAAAACTGAACATTTTGCCCCCCTATAAAAATAAAAAAAAACATCTGCCTTGATTACACCTACTCTACAGATCTTGTGTACAGAGATTAGATTGAAAAAATCTGGAGTATTCCTTTAATCCTGTCTGTCCCGTGGCGAAACTATTTCCTGTAGCTGATTGGCTAAAGAAAACCACCCCGTCAGCTGCTGTATTATTGTTAGCTTAAGTCGACTTTCCATTGAAGGACGTTTTAGTAAATGTAAGAACTAGATTAATTGAAGATGCATTTCTATGTACAGTAGGTGTAGTAGTAGACATCTTTATCACCACTGCCTCAAACTGCTGGAAAATTCTGTTGCATGTCAATCATTCGGACCTACAGAAAATTCCCTTTTTGGGTGGCATTTAATTCTAAATATGCAAGAACTACAAGAGATTGTATTTGTACAGTAATCTTCCTTTTGTCCACTAAGAAGTGAGAAAGAAAAATGAAGGATAACGTTATCCCTGGTTGATTCTGTAAAAAGAAAACAAAAAGAAAAAAGACCTGTTCTGTGACTTCCAGGAAGAAGCCTGTTTAGAATAATATAGGATTATTATTATTTTTTATTTTTTTTGCCTTTGCATTAAAATTTTAATTTGAAGACCAAAAAAAGGCTGTTTAAAAGAATTTCAGTTCTGCTCAATTTTGAAGCAAGCCTCTTCATGAGTAGACTCAGTGAAGTTGGCTATTTACAGACTAAAACACTGCTATGAAATGGTGCATGTATTCACGCCGATGTTATAGCTGTAGTGCAAATCTAAATTTTAGAGCAATAATTTTGATCCAAATTGGATTTACTTTTAGTCAAGCCACTTGTCTAATTCTCTGGTTGTGGGAACTTACACAAAAGCTGCTGTTAATTGAACCCTGGCTCTTTAGTTTTTACTCTGATCTTTGATAGGCGCATTAGTCTGAACAGCTAGAGCCTGACCAGAAAACTCACTGAATTTGAAAAAAGTTGACAACAATTTGCCCTGGATGGGTTTTCTATCTTTTTTTCAGCATGAAACCCGAATAAAAATGCTGTTCAGACATCCAGAGTATTGTCTGTCTAATGTCTTGTAGTATATTTGAACAGCTGGATGTGATTTTTAATAAACAGTTGTGTAACGCATCGGTTCCTAAAGTATGACCAAGAACCCCAGACGGCTCGGATTTAATTATTATTATTTTTAATTGTGGTCAAATATCACAGTCTACTTTTATTATTGTGACGACTGAAGTACGCGATTAAATAACGAGGCTCATGAATCAGTGCTCAGAGATCCGTTGAGGTTTCATTTTAAAGTTAATGGAGTTGCTACCTGAGGGGGAAAAAAAACATATAAGAACTTCTCTTAACACCAAGAAACTTAACACCACAGGACAGATACTAATAGTGTACAGTGTATTAGTGTTAAGTCAGAAAATGTTAAAACATCACTGCAAAAAAAAAAAAAAAAAAAGTATCTATGCAAGTGAGTAAAGGCAAATTCTTCAAATATGTATAAGTAGTTTATTTGAAATAAAGGATAATCAAACCTATTTATTTCTTGCGTGCTTTACTATTTAACCTTTATGTTCAAACTTAAAATGAGCTTGTTTTTAATCAGTAGAGATTTTTTTTCATTAATAATCATCTGGTGATGATTTAGACTGTTTGTCTAAATAATGACATCTTTATGGCATAATAATCATTGGAATAACTGAGACTGCGGAATTTGCCCATATTTCAGATATTTCCACTTCCTTAGATATTATAATACGAGTGCAGTGCTGTTTGAACATTTTCGCAAAGTTTTACTCGACCATCCTGAAGAGCTCCTCCTGCATGCACCTGAAAGCATGCGAGTTTCAGGAGCCGCTTGCAAAATCGGATCTCTTCTGGTGTACTGTAATGATGTGTGCAGTGAGCGGCGTCGTACTGTAGGTGACTGAGTAACAATCCTGGTTGTGTGTATACTGCAGATATGTTTACATGGATACTCGCAAGGACCCCAGGCTTCGGTTCAAATGTCTAGAGGGGCTCAGTGCTTTATACGTTCCCTTACCTTATTACTCACTACTAAAGAAAAACACACCTCTTCTGTTACATTTGACTATGTACACTTAAGCTGCAAATGTGTTTTTTAAAATCTGTGTGTGTGTGCGTGTGTCTGTATGTCTGTCTGTCTGTCAGTGTGTGTGTGTGTGTGTGTACAGTATGTGTAAAGGAAAACTCCATTGTTTCAAAGGACTGTTACAACGGCAGCCAGTGCAGTGCTTTTGCTGACGATGTGAAACATTAGCCGCCTGTCGCTTTACTGTGCATGCCTTTTGTTTAGCTGCTCTTATTTAATACCCATATCTGTATTTATGTTTTATTTTGTGTGATTTCCAGCAACTGTACATAGAGACCTGTTTTTTTTTTTTTTTTTGTTCCACCTGTGATAGAATCTGTAAACACCATTTGCTCTAGATAAAGCAAAACCTCTGAGTTTTCCACCTCAGCCTCTGTCTCTTTCTTGAAATATACAGTGATCTACATAATGTGTGGAATTTTTCAAGCAGTGTGCACCGATCAGATACAACACTACCATCACTATACCAGTAAACTGGTGACAGGATCATGGGCATGATGGGTAATACTGGCTGTGATAGGAAGGTATCTGAACACTGCCACCTATGGGGCTTAGCAGGAAAAGGTTTTTGATCCAACCTCCAAATTCTCCAAATCTCAATCTGACCGATAAACAAGTCTGATCCATGGAAGCCCCACCGCAGTGAGTCTGCCCCGAGGGGTCAGTGTTACCCCTGCAGCACAAGGCGAACCTCATTATCCACCATCATTCGGCAACGTCCTTATCCAGAGCGGCTTGCATTTTATCTCATTATACATCTGAGCAGTTACGGGTTAAGAGCCTTGCTCAAGGGTCCAACTGGGGCACCTTGTATGCTGCAGTTAGAACCTGGACATTCCGATTAGTAGTCCAACACCTGAGCTACCCCGGCCACATTTTAATTTTACAGTATGAATGATTAGTGTATGTTAGAATACATTTTATAAAGAGAATAGTCTCGGATTGGAGTTGCATTTGAGAGTGTTGCAAAATCCTCATTATATTCAAAATAATTAATTAACTGATTTCTATATTAAGTCATTTAAATCATCAAACTTATGCCATCGTTACGTCCATAAAATACCTTAATCTTTGGTTATTTTTGTTTATCAACTAAGGCTTCCTTTTTACAGACTTCAGTACATGGCAGAAAAATTGTTTATTGCACATAAATAAGTTTCATATATATATTTTAAGTGAACATTAAATTGTATTATATTGTTTTATGAAAACAAGAAGTCACTCAAGACCATGCGTTATAATATTTTGGTCATGGGCAAAAGAGTTTTAATCCCTCTGCGTTGCATCATACCCTTACCCTTAGGATTAGTTCATCAGGTAAAAGAGACAAATTTAACTCAGTACTTTTCCTGAGTACTTACATAAATCTTTTGTTTTTCTATTACACTTGGTGTCATGTCACCTTCAAACTTGATAAAAGGTCAGTTCTGTGGACCAACATGAAAGTCCAACATGAAAGTTTTCGATTTGATATCCAGCTCATCACCGCAATCATGGGAATTTTATACAGTAGTGCATGTCTGTGAATGCATTTAGTGAATGCCTTTTTTTTTTATTTTATTTTAATCTTCTGATGTAATTAGACAAACAAGGGTACAAACAAGTTGGCAATGCTGTCATGCATTAGGATAAATAATGCCAGTCTGCATATGTTATTTTTGTATTCAACATAACAGTTCTCACTAATGCTATACTATCAGTATCACAGGTACAATCGTTTGGTGTTATCCTGTGTTCAATATGTGGTTTGGAACACAGCCTGAAATTACATTTAAATGTGTGCAAGTAAATCCAAATTTTTAAATCTTACATGTCTACCGAGAGCTGAACTAATCACAGTAAAATGTACACAGACTTTTGTTAGAATCTTTGAAATACAACATTTTGACCAAGATAACTGCAGATTAATACCTTACTTCAGACTGTTTCCTACTTTACTCCAAAGTCATCTAATACCGCTGTGCTTTTGCACTCTGCACTGCTTTGTTCCATTCTTTATACCTGTCTCTTATTTGATCTGTCAGTCAGTGCCCTGAGTGGACTCGTGCGCTGGCTTGCAGGTGATTTCATCAGGGAATGTTACATGGAGGAGGAAGTGTTTTAGACCTTCTAAGCCTCTGACTGACATCACAGCCTGAGGCAGGAGAGAGCTCATCACATCACCCGGCTTCACTTACGCTCTCCATTCTCTCCTTCTCTCACTAATGAGCTCAAACAAGCCGTATGGCACTTTTTTTTTTTTTTTTTTTTTTTTGTTGTAATGACCTTTTCCACCAAAACGGTGCATGAGTTTAATAAGCAGAGAGACTTCTAGTTGGAGATTCTGCTCCCATTGCATGACATTAGAATGAGAATATTAACCTCAAAATTCAATCCTAATCCTATTTCCACTGAATATAGTTAATATGTCAGTAGATACAATATTTTTTTGTTATTAACCAGAATTGGAATGGGAAATTCTCCTAAAATTGCTATTAAACATTAAGGAAAGGATAAGACTTGACAGAGGAAAAATAATAAACTCTTGTCATCCAAACAATTCTTGTACTCCTATTGATGCCTCGATAACACTGACGCAGATGAGTCCTTCTTTACATGTTAACCATTTCCTTAGAGAAACCTTAACCACGTAAGTGATTATGATTTTGTCTGTTAATAACATCATGTTTTGTTATGCTGTCAGCACCTTATGACCAATCAGATTTGAGAATTAAAAAATAAAAAAAAACGTGATTACTCTCACTTATATTTTATTACTGTGATTACTTACACTTACTTTTATTCTGCTTTATCCTGTGTACATGATCGTGGTGGGCTGGAGCCTATCCTAGGAGACTTAGGCCACGAGGCAGTGTGTACCCTAGATGGGGTGCCAATCCATTGCAGGGCACACACACATACACACTCTCACATGCTATGGGCAACACGAGTCACTAAAGCAGCAGCATCATCATCTGATCCTACAGAAATGCAGTCAGAATTAATTAAATGTCCCTTCACGTCTAAAAGCTTAAGCAGCTTGTCAATCAAGCATAGTTTTATGATTTATGGTTGGATAAAAATAGTCAAGGTGATTAAAAAAAAAAAAAACTTGCACTGATATTATGTCCATGCAGATCCTTAAACTAACAGCAGGGGGAGGTAGAGAGCTGAGAATGAAGCCAAGTGCTGCTGTTTAAATCGCACTCGACCTTGACACGTATTACACAATTTACTAGATATATGAAATATTGAGTGCATGGAATTTATTAATTCAGTGAATACAATTGTGTTGTAATGCACATGATTCACATTGGGAAAATTTCATGCAAATGTAAAATTTGTACTGTTAATAATAATAATAATAATAATAATAATAATAATAATAATAATACAATATATCTTAACTGAGAATAAAGACTAAAATATTACTTAAATTGATCAGAAATCTACAAACTACCTGAGATGGATGCATTTACGGACTACATAAAAAATGAATGTGAAACCATATTATTTTGTAATCTTACTGTTAATCCCGTAATGCTGATAAACTGCTTATTCTTGATTACTGCTATGCATTCTGCCCGAAAGGTCACATTTTTTTATTCTGTAAAAGTCCCGTCGTTACAGTGTAATGCGAGTAGGCTCAAGAGTAGACAGGTCTTGCCTAGACAAGCCCAGTGAAGGAAATAATCAGTCTAAACTCAGGCCTGGTGATTGCAAGCTACCTTGACTGGGCTTTTCAGAATCATATGTGTTTATACTGTATCATATGCATAAAATATAGTTTTTTTTAATTATTGATACACGCCAAAAGATGTATGAGCAGCATGTATTGTAATGGATCCCAGAATCACAGTTGGAGGTTTACATTTCTACTGACTGAGTTGGTGATACAGTGTGTGGTGTTGCTTCCTCACAGCTCCAGGGTCCCTGGTTCTTTGAGTTATTTTGCTGTATGGACTTTCCCATCTTCTCTGTTTGTCCGTGTGCATGTCCTTTCACTTTCCAAAAACATGCCTTTAGGGGAATTACCTGCAGTATAGTTGCCCCGGGTTTGAAGGAGAATGTGTGCATGGTGCCTGGCGAATAGTCAATCCACATACTGTACTATCATGTTTTATAGAAATAAATTAAAGGAAACCCAAATTGTGCCCAAGCCCAGGATCAACCCAAGAACTTTAGAGTTGTGAAGTAACGTGGCAAATTTTTTGCACAAATCATATTAATCATTTATGGTTTATTTCTTACATTTCAAATTAAATGCAAATTAAATCATTAAATAGCAATAAATAAAAAAAATCCTCATATGCAGCTTTAAAACATTTTCACACAACCAGAAGATTGAAAGAAGAATGATGTGATAATCACATAGCAATGTCCTACAAGAAAAAAATAATAATAGTGCTATCTGAGGAGCACTAATCTATCCCTGGGTCTCTGCAGGCCATCATTGCGCACTGCCTGACCAAAAAAAAAAAAAAAAAACCACCCTAAACACCCTCTTATTTTTTGCTGGACCCTTTTATTTATTTATTTATTTATTTTTATGATGTATTCACATAATACAAAGTGGTATTGTCACTTATGCACTGTCACAGTATTTATGTCCATCAGTTGCATTTATTTTCGGGAGAAGAGCTTGTACAGTATTAATGAGGTTAAGATTACGGCTCTGTGGTTGACAGTTCATGTGTGAATATGATTCCTCATGCTCACAGAAGCACTCTTCCACAACCTAATCCTGGAATACGTCCGTGTGCATGCCATCAGGGAAGGTGTTACAACCTGGTGATTCAGTACATTCAGGTCATTAGCTGAATTTATGTTATTGCCACATAACGTTGCTAAGCTTAGACCTGACCAACTGAAAGAGCCCCAGATCATAACGCTGCCTCCAGAGGCTTGTACAGTGGCCACTATGCATGATGGGTGCATCACTTCATGCGCCTCCCTTGACACATGCGTCGGTTAGCAAACTGATGCAGTTATGATCGTCCCAATCACCAGGCAGTGTTTACTCATGGATTTGGCGTTTGCTAGTCAGTTAAATGAGCAGACAGAAAGAAAGACAGTACATTTCATCATTAAAGGATGGGAATATGTTAATGTTAATTTTACTATTAAACTTCAACGCAAAATTTTAATATTGTTCTCTAGCTGTTCTGTCCCCCAGCTTTTGCACTTCTAATTTTTTTTGTTTGTTTAATATCTACCTCTTTTCTACGTCCTTGGATTTTAGAAGCCTTTTAGCCTCGCAGCATTTCATGAATAAAATTATGGCACCGTAATTGAGTGATAAAGGATGATTTGAGTGGTGATTGGATAAATGACTGTATTTATACATATGTCCATACAAGTCATCATTGTTCCTTATCAGGAGTGAGGGTGTCATCTTCTTCACACAGTGTGTCATTGGGACAGAAAAGCATGAGCACTGAAGCTGAAAATGGCTCTCCGGCCGTTCTTCTGGACGTTGATTGTGTGACTGAGAGTGATATGAGCCACAGCGCTGGGTGCTTTCCTCCGGCTGTCTCTACTGACAGATACATTTACATCACATCGATTAATTTACTGTAGAATTCCTTCTGGATCATCAATCATTTGATGCCTAAAAATGACCGTTTGAAAATCAGTTTTAGAGTTTAAACTCAGTTGGTCAGTGTGTTTATTGACAAAGTGCTTTTTTAGGAAGTGATAATTCATGATGTGTTGATTTTATGTAAGAATTGAATGTTGGATGTACTGTATGTAAAACTGAAATGGACTTAGATGTCAAGAATTTAAACAAACACAACTTGTAACACTTTCCCACCAGAAGTCAGATAATTAGTTGAATGGAATCCACCTTTGTGAAATGTAAGTGTTTCATAATTGTTATAATAAGAATAATAAGAATAAGAATAATAACATTAATATGAACATAATTATTGATTAAATTAATATTGTTCAGATAATTAATAATTGCATAATAATAATAATAATAATAATAATGATGATGATGATGCTTCTTCCTCTTATTATTATTATTATTATTATTATTATTATTATTATTATTATTAACAGCATTCATTATTCATTATTAATTAATAGTTTGTGTAAGACCTCAGAGATTGCCAGACAGAATGCAAAGACAAGCAGTATCAAGAAAACTTAAAATACATGAGCTATCAAAACTTCTACATTTATATCATTGAATCGTTTTTGCAATCATTGCATTCATCCCAGTTATGTAAATTTCCAGTCATAGCTCAAATGGTTAAAGTTTTGGGTGACCCTGTGATTTGATCCCAGCTTCCTAACTGGGATATATAAAATAAATAAATAAATCCCTCTGTTATAAGGTACATGTGACCAATAATTGTTACATTGTTGTAGTCATAATCTTAATTTCATTGCCAGGTCATAACATTACAAAATATGATATCATTAGGGGGGGTGGGCTTGAATACTTATGCAAGGCACCATATACAGCACTGGGATGTTTTTAGTAACTGGGAAATTGTGAGGACTTTTCCAGAGTGCATGTGGGCCCTTAAGCAATAATTTGTTCATTTAAGTGCTGGGACAGATGCTGCCTCACTTGTAAGGCCCTTTAGAATAAATATCTACAGTATCAATATTGTTCTTGTTCTTTCGGCTGCTTTAATCAAGGGGTCGCCAAGGAGGCCCATCTGATCCACATATGACTTGGCCAGATGCCCTTCCTAACGCCACCCTCCCATTCTATCCGGTCTTGGGATTAAGGATTCCCTGCATCCAGTGGGTGGATTAGGGGCGTTGGCTGGTACTTGAACCTGGGCCTTTTGCATGGCAAGTGAGAAACCTGTCACTGAGCCACCGGTGACAAATGCATTCTGTACAACAAAGATGCTTTCAGTATATGATAATTAAACTATTAAAATAAAGTGCGCTAAAGTGTAAAGCAAAAAAGACAAAATCTAATTAATATTTGGTATGACTAGTTTATATATTTAAATTTAAACCTTTATTTAACCTGGTAGATGGAGATTCATCCTCTTTTGCAGGGAAGACCAGGCCAAAATGGTGGCATTGACTATCTTAATAAGTAAGACACGATGACATACATAAATCAAAAATTGCATGCACATAAAACTAAATGGTAAACAAATGAATAAACACAAAAACCTTGCAGTTTTACTAGGAAGTCAACAGTAAAGTTTCTTATATGATGGTTTCTTATATGATTATAAATACATGGCATTTGATTATAAATAAATAATTAATTTAATAAATTAATTATTAAATTAATAAATAAATATATGCAAATACTTGGTGTTTAATGTGGTTTTTCTTGGTTTTAACTAAGGATATGGCAGGCTGTTGTGCGCATTATGTGATATAAAAATAAGGAAAACCTTTGTGGTGTGATGCTGTTTGAGGCAAATTGATATAATTACCACCCAAGAGATTATTTTCCAATAACACCACACCAAAAAGTGTTTTATTCCTCTTATACGACAGCGAATTTCAAATTATTAATTGGTATTCAATTGTTATTAAAGTATGACATTTTTCATTTGTACCTATACTTGTATGTAATGCGAATTGTGCACAAAACATGCCAGTTACATTAACAGTAATTTCCCATCACCAGCCTCCTCTTTTTTTCTACCTATAAACTACGCGCTGATACTGGAGACTCCTATCATAAATGATGGAAAATGGCACCATATCCATGTTTTTTAATTTACTAAACCCCATGTTTATTATTGAGCTTAGATCAGTTGCTTTAATTGAGCTATTAGTCGATACCTGTGTCAGAATAAACACATTAGGATAAACCTAAGATTTGCTTTGCAGCTGACACAAGAGCTGCTGTTATATGAAATTTATTTAGCGGCTTATAATAAATCAGAAAGAAGAATTCAACAGCCTGGTTGGAGACCGCTATTTGCATTTTTAGTTCTATTTTACCATTACAAACTCTCTCTCTCTCTCTCTCTCTCTCTCTCTCTCTCTCTCGGTCTCCCCTCCAGGGCAGGTTGGTTCTTTTGTGTTCCATTACTATACCACTTTATTAATCCTAACCCTAGAGGTACTTTTTTTTTACTTCCTGGCTCATTGAAAGTTCATCCAAAGCTGTGAGCTCTATAAACTTTGTTGGCCTAAATCTGTAAGTATCTCTCCCCAGGCACTGATATTTATTTGTTTTGTTTAAAAAAAAAAAAAAAACTGTCCCACGTCTTAATAATGGGAGTCCAGTGCAGGTGTGTCGGCCGTCCTCGCCTCTCATTACGGCCCAATCTCTCTCTCCGGTGGCCACGTCTCATCTCCGGCTCCGCATCCTCATCAATATTCACCCTGCTGCTGAAAATTAATTTTATTAAAGGCCCTTGGTTCCCTTGGCCAGGCCTGACTGTTTAAGCATCTTTTTAGCGTATGATTAGCGTGCATTTCCCAAACCTGGCCAGGAGTGGCGGCTGGGTCGAGGAGGTCGAGCCAGTGAAAGAGAACGACTTCATTGTGAGATGACTGCACCATAAATCATCGGGCCTTTTCTATAAATCACAGCAGATGGTGGGGAACGGGCGCAGGCCCGTGGGAGTCCTGCAGGCCCAGGGCATGCTGGGTACACCGGACTGCGGCAGACGCCGGCTGTGTAGGAGGTCAGAATGTGCACGGTGTTCCGTTTCTCTGCAGCAGAGGAAGGAAGACATCGTGCTGAGAGAGATGAGATGCAGACCTGGAGGTCCGAGAGATCCACCTCTCCATCTTGGCCCGCGTTTTAACATGCCCTAATCGGCCTGATTAGTATGCATACTCTCAGCTCCCGCGGCCCATGTGAGGCCTGTCAAACTGACATTAAAATGTCCCATGTTGGGGGGGGGGGGGGGACTGTGGGGGGCGAGCTGCCCGTCACATCATCCATTTTGATTATGAAGACATAATTGAGCTGAATGTGGGCTGTAATCCAGTCACAAGGCAGAGCAGACTCACACAAAGTGTCATTGTCTCAGTTCAGTTTAATTCAGTGCTTCAATTTTTGTTTAGTTATTCTTCCAAATAATCTTCAAAGCAGGAAATATGTACCTAAAAACTTTCTTTACTTTCTAGGTGGAGAAATGTTTTGTTTAAGCCTGTAGTTGTACTGTATGAATATTGAAATCGGAGACTTTAACCTTAAAAAAAAATCTCATGTAGACATTAAGATTGTCATTTATAAACCTTAATTTCAAATGTAAGAAATTTAAAACTATGACATTAAGTAACAACAACCAGTTGTTACTTTAACACATGACTGTCGGCTGTTCTGGCTGTGCATTTCCAAAACACAGCGAGCACCATGATGAAACTGGCTCTTATGAAGATCATCCAAGGAAAGCAAGACCATAACGTACCACTGCTGCAGCAATATAAAAAAACATAATACCAGTCATATGATTGCAGCAGGTCTTAGTATTAAGCAAATACAATTTTGCCGTTATTTATTTATCAAATATGAAGCCCAAACGTAACCCTTACTGCTTCTACAGGATCTAATAGGGTACGATGCAGGCACATGCTGCTAATAATTAGCCCTTGATTAATTGATCATCGGCAGGTGTGTATGTAACACAAAAGAGGGAAAGACATAAGCGATGGTCTTAAAAAAGCAATTGTTGCTGCACATCAATCCGCATGCATTATAAAAACATTTCCAAACAAGTGAAAAGCATTGAAGACAGTTGCCAGTCTTCGCAGGACTGGAGTTCCCAGCACATTCACCCCCAGTCCAGACTGTGCAATGGTGATACAAAAAAAAAAAAAAAAAAAAACCCCAAGAGCTATTTCTCAGACCCTCCAGGCCTAACTGAGCATGTTATATGTTAAAGTCCATGACAGCACAATTAGAAGAAGACTGAACAAGTAGACTTTGCTTGGAAGGGTCGCCAGAAAAAAGCTTCTTCTGTCTAAAAAGAGCGCGGAAGCACGACGCAGGTTTGTTAAAATGCATCTGAACAAAGCGTAGTTCTGGAACAATGTCCTGAGACCAAAGTGGAGTTGTTTGGTCTTATTGCCCAGCGCAAAGTTTGTTGGCAAAGACAAGAAAAACAAGGGTGTCTTTAATGAGGAAAAAAAAAAACAATAGTATAAAAGCAGTAAAGAGTAATTAATGAAACAAATTCAATAACTGGTTAAAATATAGCCTTAGATACAGTTTACGCATTTATAGCGTATAAGACTTTCTCTCACATTACACTTGGTTATTGTTGTTATATTATTATACTAACTGTAACACACACACACACACACACACACACACACACACACACACACACACACACACACACACACACACAGTTTTTTTATGCACAAATGTTTTATACTATTTTGTGTTAACATAATGTTTTATTATACAGATAAGGGTCAGTTTCATCATGTTTTATCATATAATTATCTTACAGTTGAATTAAAACAAGTTAAAATTGAATTTTGATTTTAAAATGGTCATTTATATAACTTGTCCTTCATATTTTTTAAGTCTTTGTCCTTTAGCTCTAAATGAAGGCCTTTGTTTTCTCCACATGCTTCGGTGCCCTTTAGATATCTACCTTTAAAAAAGAAATCAGAGTGACTTCATCATTTTGGGATAAACTGTGTTATGATTGTTTTTTGTTTGTTCAGAGAAAGAATTCTGCATTGGATTTCCATATATAAGCCGAGGCCCATATGACCAGTGGCTCACTGTATCCCTGATATTTAAAACAGACCGGTTCTTGTGTCACTGTCCCAGTTTGTGTTCTGTTCTTGTCTCACTGGACCAAATGTAATATTAAACCGAAGCCCTACTTTATCTGCCGCTTTTAAGTTTCACTTGGCAGGCGACCTTGTTTTTACAATCACCCGCGAGGCATGTTAAGACAAACTTGGCTTGAAAGCAGATTGTCTTACAGGTCTGTACTTTATGCATATATTATTCCTGACGTATTTATGGGATTTATTCATCCACCTGTTTAGGCTAATGCTTACTACAGACCTCCTTTTCGGACCACTATGAAAGTGTTTTTTTTTTTTTTTTTAAAAGTTTTTTTAAAGAGTGTATTTAATCTAAATCTACTTTTTATGGCATATTTCAGTCAAATACATTTTGACACTGCTAGTAAAAGTGTTGTGTAAAATTGTTCAAAATCACAGTTCCCTCTGAATAATACTTTTCTTATTTTTTGCTAAATAATAATAATAAAAAACAGCTATTAAAATTAAGGCCGAAATAAAAGATTGCAATTTTAATAATAAACCTAATATAGCTATGATAAAATAATCTATAAGCCAATTATAAGAGTGCAGCAAATATTCAGTGTGTGTGTGTGTGTGTGTGTGTGTAAAATTATATCCTTTTAAAAACACATTTTGAGTAGCATTGGCCATTTTGAAAACACTCTAAATGATCGAGAATGTGCTCAAAAATGCTGTTTACTGCTAAATTAATGAGCAAAAGCCGTCCAGATGCTCATACAGCACTTGCTTCGAGTCCAGCAACTCCACTAGAGGGTGTATTCGTTCTGATTATTTAATAGTACTCTGAGGCTCCTTAGTGAGGTTCTCGGACAGCTGTAATCAGAGCCTGTTGCATTCCTGCAGCGCTGCACAATAAAAAAAAAATACAGCGATGTTCCGTCCTCTTCTCTTATTGGTCAGAGATTAGTTCATAAGTAAAGTTTATATTAATATGTTTCCATAGTAACAGCTTACACAGTGACTTGAATAGTGGACATTGTATATAAACTGATTTCAACTGTTTGTAACTGTTTATAAGGTGATTCCTTTTTTTTTTTTTTTTTTAGGAGACAATTCTTTAACGCTCACTCACACACTTAGTCACGCACTTACAATGCATGGTGTTGGAGTGTGAGAGGAAACAGGAGTTCCCTGAGGCAATCCACAAATGAACCACAAAACAAGCAAAACCCCATGCACATAGACCAGAGACACGATTCCAACATCCAACCCAGTGCTACCTGCACCCCAAAGCGAAATTTATGAAATTGAATTAAAAAAAGAAAGACAAACATATAGAATGTATGCAAAAGGACTGATTGGGAAAATGAACTATTAAAGGTTGGATGCTGACAATAAAGTGCAGCAGAAGTAAAACATACTGTCCAATGTGGAAATACAGTAAAGTCTTTCTGATAGGAATTAGTATTTATTATTATTTTTTAGACAAAGAAAAAAAAAAACTAAAAAACAAGCCAGTCAGGAAATTTCTCACATAAGAACAGAAACAAAATTACTTCCAGGACATTTCACAGCATCGCTACTATAAATGGACAAAATGTACAGTATAATGTGTCATTCTTTAATAAATAATCTAGTTGTTAGAGCTGGACAAATGCTGTGGAATAAGAGGAATAAATCACTTCAGGATTTTCTGTTCTTGTAAAATGATGAACTTCATGGTTGGAACAGTAACTTCACTTCATGTTTGATTATAACATGCTATGTTCCTAGACGTGTAGGTCCAAAAGTGTTTTATAGTATTTTTTTTTTTTAATGCTCATGAGCTCTGAATGTCCTCATATGAAAAGATGAAAATTTCTCCCAGTTAGTGTGTATACTGTATATCCTTGGCTGAACCTCATATGAGGAGCGTTATGTTTAATTATTTTGCCAAATTTCTTTCTCTTTGATGAAATTGTTTAAATTCATATTTATTATCTGCTAATAAAGAGAAATGATTAGGAGACAATGTAACAAAATTTTAGAGTCCAGGGCTATAAGCAAGATAATCAGTAATCATGAATATTATAATATTGATAAAATTTATATCATTTTATTAAGATTATATATTTAATTAATATATAATATAATAATATTCTGGACAAAAGTCCTGAGCCAGTCCTCATATTTTTATATTAAGTTTAATTAAATAATGTAGATTATAGGCAATAGGAAAACTGCCTAAAGATGCGATTTAAAAATTGCCTGCTTCTGTAACTACCCTGGCAGCAGCCTCATTTCCCCTCTCGACTGTTCCAACCACTCAGCATTC
This sequence comes from Clarias macrocephalus, assembly GCA_011419295.1. Classification (NCBI taxonomy): domain Eukaryota; kingdom Metazoa; phylum Chordata; class Actinopteri; order Siluriformes; family Clariidae; genus Clarias; species Clarias macrocephalus. The sequence continues at coordinate 138,942 of JAAGKR010000878.1, read as the reverse complement.
AGCATCAGCAGTGTACTAATCACCGGCCTGATCATCTGTCATCATCTGCACCTGTTTCTCACTGATTCATGATCAAAGTTAGGTCGTCATTATGCTTGAATGATCCATAGGTCACTGAGTGGCTTAACAAACACAAACATTCCTTAGAAATTGCTCAGGTAAAGGGAATAGAATGACTATTAGAGCCAAAACAGCCTGGGGAACTCTTCCTCAAGACTACATTAATAAATATAAGAAAGACTGGCTCTTGGGAAGTAAAATGTGAAGAAACGAGGGGTGGCTCAAAACGTTTGCACAATATTGATTGTCAGCTTTCTTAAATGTGAAAATAATTAAATAAAGACGATTATTAAGAAAAAAAATTTTTTATGCAACTTTAATGCAAATTACAGTTCATGTGCATAGCTGAACAGGTATAAAGTCCCTATACATTGATAATGTTCCATTTCCTGGATTCGATTTCACTACTAAAACCGAACTCAGTCTACCTTTTATTAATGAATTCACTAAAAGCTTTAGGAACTGATTTGCGTGCCTGCAGTTGAATCGTGAGACACTCGTTGTGTTTCCTGCAGCGCTGCGTGTTTTGTCTGTATTGAGTGTGAGTGGCACAGCGTGATTGTGTTATTATTTAACAGCTGGGTGAAAGATGGCTTCCTCTGCATCGGGTGAATTTATGACGGTGTCTGAACTGGAGGCCCGCGGCCCCTCTGATCTGCTTTTAGTCCGGTGACCTCTGACCTCAGGATCATTAGGGACAGGCCCGGACCGGTTGGGAGTGCATGCTGTTAATCAAGCAAAGTATTTAATGCAGCCGAGGTCCCAGGCCAAAGCCCACTCACATCTGGATGAAATTGCCACCTCTGGTAATTACATGTTATTTCTTTTGTTTATTATTGTTTGTTTTGCCATCCATAAACATCGTTTAATGCTCAAAGCTTGTAAATCGCCACAGGATGTAATGGCAAAGCCTTTCATGTTTAAGAGGAATTTAAAAAAGGAGGGAAAAAAAGTGAAATTGTTACAATTCGCTTGTTATTTCTGTATGTATACTATTTAAAGGAACTTAATCTAATAATGTTTGGATTGAAATCAGATTCATTAGAATCAGTGTTCAGAATGCTTGAAATGAACAGGAGCTTCATTTGATTCTATTTCTATTACAGATTTTTTTTTTTGGTTATTTAAACACACAGGGGCTAATTAACCTCTTTTGTCTTAAGGGAAAAAAAGTTGAATATAGAAACAATTTAATGTTTTTTTTTAGAATCTTACAACAGATTTCTCTATTAGAAAACTTTAAAAGGTTAATAATAAGTCTTTACTCTTCAAAGCATCATAATTTAGCATCGTATATTGTAGCTGTAGTTAATTGTTAAAGTTAAACATCAGGCCTAAAAGATGCCCTTTGATGGCTGGGAGTTCAAGAAGCCTTCATTAAGTCTTTTAAAGTATATCAATCTATGCTGTGTGTGTCTGTGTGTGTGGTGTATATTCCCCCAGATTTGTCGTTTTTTTTTCTTCTGAACTTGGACATTCTCAGCAGCATGATGATGTCACCTCCAGGGTCGAGAACTTGATCCCCACCTCAGGTCTGTGTCCATGGAGTTTTCCAGCTCTCCGCTTTCCTCCCACATTCCAAAAACTTGCAGGTTTCTAAATTCCTCATTGTGTGTGATGGTGCAATGGATTGGCACCCCGTCCAGGGTGTACCCCGCCTCCTGCCTCAGTCCCCTGGGATAGGCTCCAGGCCTCTTTCGACCCTGTGCAGGGTAAACGGTGTAAAAATAAAAAATAACCTTAGTTTTTAATCAGAATTTGATAACTCAGATATACCCTTACAAAAAGACTGTGTTGGCTGTAATACAGCTCTGAGCACAATTATGGACGCCTTCTTTGGTGTTATTAGTGTATTGTTGGATTTAACACTAAGAGGTTTTGCATATAGTTTGTTACATCACAGCAGTGTTGAATTCCTGAGTCTGATCAATCACAAAGGAAAAACAATAGTTCCAGGCTCGAGGTGAATCACAGGTTTATATTAAAGCACTCACTGCATTTTTAAAGGAGTCTCCAGTTTAGGGGTTTTGGAACATTGTGTTTTCCGACGGAGGAAATTCTTCAAAAAAGAGGAGCGTGTGCTTTCCAGTTGCTTGGTAACATGACAAGCTGCATTGCACTGATTTATTAATTTTAAGAGAGAAGAAAGAAAAAAAGTGAGGCTGGTAACGAAAAAACCTGTTCATAACCACCTTAACAGACGTGAATAACACATAAATGAAATCGAATTTGTTTTGCGGATCAAGTGTAGCTGTAAATAATTCTGTATAATGTGTGACATTTTGTTAATTGATCATTTATCACCAGTGATGATTTAACGCTCAGTGTTATGTTTTGTAGCTTTCTCTGCTCATTTCAACACCGATTTATAACATATTTTTTTTTTACCATATTCCTGAATTATTTTCTCCTGGATCTAATTTAACCCCAAAATAATTTACAAATTACTATAATTTGATAATGGTTTTATAATTCTTAGTTAGCTACTCAGAGATCATTCAAATATGTAATCATCATCATCATCATCATCATCATCATCATCATCATCATCATCACCATTCTAATCACCACACATCTTTTATTTGCTTTTTATATTTTATATTATTTTGCTTTGCATTTATGCGAGCTGCTGCAGCGTTTTTATGACTTTGAACAAAATAAAAGAGAGAAAAAAAGAGGGGGGAAAAAGGGAGATTATCAGAGTGCAAGAAAAGGAGAGTAGAAACAGGCTGTTCAGCACGATTCAGCACACATCAGGGATTGTGCATGTCCATGTATTCCTCTGGTGGATCACACTTAAAAGAGGAGCAGCCCCATTAGCCTCTCTGTCTTCCTCTCGCACTCCCGCTCTCTTTCTCTCTTCTTTTCCTCCTCCATTCCCGTCCAGCTGGCTCGGCACCAGGGCCTCCTCTCCCCAGCGAGAGCCCTTCAAACGCTCGCTTAGAAAAGGACAACCGAGGCAAATGTTTCCGAGTCCTTGGCTGGCTAATGAACACGGAGCCTCTCCTGGGCCTGCGGGAAGAGAACAAGTGAGTGCGAGACAGACATGAAACGGCACGGCATCTCCTGCACCCTTTAATTGTGATGCTGTTGAATCATTTGTATTGTCTGCCCTTCTCATACTTCATTTGCTGTGTATATAGTGGAGATTTGTAAACCTGAGCTGTCTGTAGTTAAATATGAAAAGTATACAGAATGATCGCATGCTGTTATTATGCACTCGGTTATGATTATGGGCCTCTCTTTTACCTTGTCAAACAACTTGAAATGTGGGGAGTAAATGTGGGCTGTGTGTGTGTGCATGTGTGTGTGCATGTGCATGTACATATGTGTGTGTGCATGCATGTGTGTGCAGAGAAAGCTTTGACAAATTTAGCATTCTGTAATAACCCAGTATATACTCTACAGTACACATGGTCTGCGCAAAAGAAGAAAGAGAAGAACCTTCTGGAAGTCAAGGACAACACCGGAATGGAAATATTGTTTTCCCTGCAAAAGCCACGCGGCCGGCTGCGAGACGGCTCCCCCCTCGGACTTTAATGCAAATTATGGTCTGATAATTTAATAACTCCGCCAGCTTGATCTGTCCTTTTTATTACAATTATCATCGGCCAGGGGGTTGTGTTCCATCACCACAAAATAAACATCATCTATCATCCTTGCTGATGATTAGCCAGTGACAGCCCTCGCAAGCCGTCCTGCATAACTGAGGCCCAACACCGCCAGGCTGAGGAAAACTCCATCCTAAACATGCACAGATTTTATGATGTTGTCTCGTTCTAATGTAACGTTACTAGCGAAGCTCGTGTGTTACGTCACGGTGTCCATTTATCACCAGAAACTGACTGTCTGAAAACTTAAGACACTTTAGGAATGATATCTAGCAGCCTGAAGTGAGTCTCAGTAGGGGGGCTGGCAAGACCAAATTGGGGTGAAAATGGCCACAGAAAAAGTAGCCATTAACAGATTATACATTTTGCCAAGGCAGAAGGAGTAGTTTAGAGTTTAGAGGCTGCATTTACAGTATAATAACCTATATGTAGATCATGGGCACCTAAGGCTCACCCTTGCCCACGGGGACCAAAGGCCAGCCTGGCCAGTCCAATCCCACAGAACAGCCAATGAAGCACAAATCAACAAAAAAAAGTCAATGCTGGTCACAATAGAAAGGCACCAGAACACCCAGTGCACCACAGCAGGCAGAGCACAAGGAGGCGACCCAGCCTCTGATCTGATGGATGTGCCAGATAGACAACTCTGATCCATGAAGGCCCCACCCCACAACCCATTGCACCAATAGAGAGGCCCTGTGGAGGCATGCCCTGAGCGGCCAGATCTGCCCCTGTGACATAATTTTAATATACAGTAGTGGACAGTGGTGGCTCAATCAGTTAAGGTTTTGGGTTCCTGACCAGAAGGTTGGGGGTTCAAGCCCCAGCACTGCCAAGCTGCCACTATTGAGCCCTTGAGCAAGACCCTTAACCCTATGTACTCCAGAGGCACTGGATCCAGGCTGACCCTGTGCTCTGACCCCAGCTTCCTGACTGGGGTATGTAAAAAAAAAAAAAAAAAAAAATCATTTCACTGTGCTGTAAGGTACATGTGACAAATAATTCAATCTTAATCTTATAGCATGTCATGTGCAGTGCTCTTAATACACCATGTAAAAGTCTCATAGTGCATGAAAAGATGTTCATAATAAATATACAGCGCCTAATGCATTTTCAAGAAGTACAGCATACCAGTGTGCATAATAACGTGAATGTATAAGGCTGACATTCATAGCCTAATTATTCCAGAACAGCTCTAAGTTTCCCACTGCGATAGAAAGACTGTTGTTAAATGGAAGAGTGAGCGTCACATTAAACACTCTTTCATGCACCTTCTCTGAACTAAAATCCCATGATTGTTGGGTTCTGTGAAAGGAATCGAAAAACCATTTAGGATTCTAGATTAGCTTTTACCATTTTCAACAAACAAATTAAAATGGTTCTTACTTTTAGGATGTTTTTCAAAAACTGGACTATCTTCAAACACCAGTGTCCTCGGTTCAGACCTGAGCTCGGGTTACTGCCTGTGTTGAGTTTTGCACGTTCTCCTTGTTTCTGCATGGGTTCCCTCGTTTCCCCCTCAACCAAAATCATACAGGTAGGTCGACTGGCTACACTAAATTATCCATAGGTGTGTTTGTGTGTGTGTGTGTTTGAAAAAGAGAGCCAGAGAGACAGACAGAGCATGTGTGTGTATGTATGGTGCTCTCTGATGCACTGTATCTCTACCTTGGGCCAAAGTGCTCCAAAGTGTTTAAGGAAAAGCTGATCAGTCAGTATAAAGCAGGAACCTGAAGATGAATTTAAAAAATAATGAATGAACGCATGAATATTTGTTGGAACCATTAGAAGTCTTCATGCGTAATGACTATAGTAACTAAAGATTTGTCTGTACCACTTGATGGCAGTTGATACTCAACTCCGCTGCTATGACACAGACTCCTGGAAGCACCTCTTTGGACACCATTTTGAGAGCAACAGAAGTAGACACACATTATGAATTGTATTTTCTCAGTTCCTGTCAGCTTCAAGGATGAACAATATGTGTGCTGTTGAAGAAAGAGACAACTCGAGCACAGATACGGACACAGGAGACAGCAGCGCTCTTTGTTCTTCTTATGGCTTTGTTTTGAAATTCTGAAGAGGAAAAGTCTTTGGTCTTGTGACCCAAAGCGCAGTTCTCTCTCTCTCTCTCTCTCTCTCTCTCTCTCTCTCTCCCTGATCCCCCCCCCCCATTTCCTCTCCCCCCCCCTCCACTCCACCTTTCCGCATATCTCGTTTTCAGCCCACAACAGAGCAGAATCTTTAAACTCACCAGCTTTGTGAAAACGTAAAATATATTATTTATGTTCAAACCACCGTTACATTGTTGACCTTCAGTGCCATGGAGATGAAAGAGTGGTGGCACCTGTGTTATGGGTTCAGGGGTTTGTGAGTGAGTGTTCTTGAATTCTCTGGGCCTGTTTGCCTTTAGAGAGTGAAGGGGTTTGTGTGGGAAGATTTCTCTTGACATACCAGCATGACTGAAATGGTATCAGCAAGCAGGTCGCTTTCCACTTCTTTTAATCGTCTCCGGGAAAACATGAAATTATCCTCCTCCAGTTAAACATCACACAGTGTTTAATGTTCACTGGTCTGTGAGCCAGTACGGGGGATTTGCAAGGATGTGGTCATATGTAAGAACAAAAACTAGATGCTGTCACCCCAAAGAAGATTCTTTTCCTATAAAAATATGTCACAAAATTTTATTAATTTTATGACACGACAATTTGCCTATATATATATATATATATATATATATATATATATATATATATATTTTTTTTCTTCTTAAAAAATGTATGTACCTTTTATGCATTTTTAGTTCCTTTTAATGTCGGGGAATATCCATGTAACAAGTTAATTCTTGCTAACACTTTTAACTATTAATTCTACAAGATCGTTCAATCAACTGACCCTTTATTGTCATTTGAAGTAGAAAAAAAAAAAGGGCAACGTTTCAAGTTATGGAGAAAGTGGAAAAAACAACCCCATTTTAAGAATTTGCAATGTCTAAAAACTTACTGACTACATCCATAATTGTTAAATAAACATCCTTTTATATGAGGGGCGTTCAAGTCAAACCGAGACTTGTGATAAATGAAGGCATAAACCCATTGACATTTACAGAAAACTTTAAGCACACTACGATGATGACTCTTAGATATATTTTATCTTGGCAGTAAAACACTCGAATGCTGCAAAAGTTTTAAAGAAGCCCGAGTGTCTGTGAATGATGATCTCGGCCGAGGTGGCCTGGAGCCGACATGATCCTTGAAAATCGTCGGGTAACTTGTCGCCAGCTTGCAGAAGAGACATATTTATCTGTGGGAACTGTAAACATGATTATTCAGCAACACCACTTGCACATGACAGGGACTCTGCTGGGAGTTATTGCCAAACCCCCATACAGTCCTGACCTCATGCAAAGCCAATTCCACATGTTTGGGCCATTAAAGGAGTTCTGATCACGGCTAAGCACTAATGAAATACTGGAATAAGTGCATTAGTGTAGCAGGGGATTATATAAAGAAATAAACAGAGTTTTTACTCTCATTCTGTTATTCTGCACATTTAACAATCCCAGCCTCTCGAACAAAATTTGATCATAGTGATAATTACCCAGCTTTTCTGTCAAATAAGAGTACTTTTTTTGTTTGTTTATTATCCTTATCATGAGCATCTACAGTATATTTCAAGTGAATGAGTTACTGTAATAACAGATTGAAATGTGCACTTTAATATAAACCTTTGACTATTTTCAGAGCTCCTGTTATTGTTAAGATCAACAATTTTTAGTGATTATTTCTTTTGTTATTTGCCTAATTTTTTTCCCCCCTGTATTTCTCAAATTAAGTTTCTTAACTTCCTCGAATGCCGCCTCTTCACCGCTTGCTCACTTCTCAGAACTTTTAATTGGCCAATTTACAATCAACATAGATCCCTCCAGTTACCAGAATCGTGTTGATCTGATTGGTGAGTAGGCATATACCATGATTATGCCATGCGTGTGTATTTAATGCATCAGTGACTAGAAACTGTATTTTTCAGAACTGGACTGGAGAAGTCTGGGTATACGGTACGGTACAATAGAATGGCTGGTATTTTTGTTATCATTGCACAGCTGGTGAGTTTATGAAAATGCAGATGTGTGCAAGTTAGCTATTTCAAAACTGACAGGTAAATTCGATGTTTGTGACGGAATGCGTCCCATATTAAAACCTGTGTGATTTGGGGGATTTTAATGAGTCTCCTGAGGACAGGAGGAGAGAAGAGAGGATGAAAGAGGGGAGAAGAGCAGATGACTAGATGTGAGGTGATATAAGGTGCGAAGTGGGGGAAAGTATGAGTGGGCAGGTCTCCAGCTCAGGGAACTGCCATTTGTGCCCTCTCTCAGCTGGGCCTCCTGCTGGAGACGCCTCCTTACACACATGATCACACACCTTTTTTTTAACACAGTTCCTGCCCTCTATATATCTGCTGTACAGTATATAACTCTCTTTTGTACTACACTATTTAATTTCTCCGTTCATGTATGCGTGTTGAACAAATACACTTCTGCCAAGTATTATAGTCGGGTTTGGCTTAACACTTAAAGGCCTTAAATGAATACTCCACTGTTTTTCAACTGAAACTCTGTCCATTACATATGTGTAATGATGAACGGATGCACAAAGTGATGAATTTTTTTTTAGTCTAGTTAACACACAGTCACAGTGTGTGATTAATCAGAATTTTAAAATACTCAGATTTACGTGTATTATAAACATGCAATATGGAAATAAAGAAATGCATGACAAACTGGTTTTAAAGGAAACTGATTATGCAGGTTTATACCTCAAACATACCATACCATATTTAGTAAATGTTAAATTAAAGTCACTCGAATGGAATGGGCACTGCATGCACTGGCGGGGTAGTATGGGATGTGGCAACACACCAGTGGCGGGACTCAGACCCGAAAATCAACAACCTAGAACCTGAGCCCCTGAGCCTCCATTCCCACTTATCATATTAAATAATTATATTTAGCTCAAGCATACAACGTTGGTTTTCTTCAAATTTCCATCTTGAAACCACACCTGGTGATGTTTCCTAAATCATGTGCCATTATCACTCACAGCTGCTTTGCAATTGTGGGAAGCCATTAGGGTCAAACTTGGTCACATGATTCATTTGTGTTGAATTCCTGGATTAAACACATTTGTTAACGTGTTAATACTGACAGCCCTACTGATAAGTAAAGACAAAACATACGAACAATTTCACAGGATACAAGCCATTTTCAAACTTTTACTTATTCACGTATGGTTATCCATAACAAATTCTTTTGTTGTTGAAAATGGCTATATATTCCCTTTTAAGAAGATTTCAGCTATCATTAGCACTCATGGTGCTGCGTTTGGGAGCTATGATGAAGTTTAATATTTACAAAAGCATTGTTTGCAAAACAAAATGACACCGAGATAATGCTACAACCTATTTCTTGTACAAAAGAAATAGGTTCAGCATGCTGTGTACTGGAAGCTGTTGCATTTGTTGCTCCATTTTCTAATCGGGATTTCTGACCTCTATTATAAGGTTAGTGGATAACAGATGTACATGCAATCAGTTGATGCTTGATTGCACCATATGCAACTAATACTATGTACTACAGTAAGGCACTGGTGTCAAGAACTGTAGTGAATTAAGAAAGTGAAACAGGGAACGGAGGAGGAGGCTGATGATACATTGTGAACTGAAGGGTTTATTATTATTATTATTATTATTATTATTATTATTATTATTTCATGTTTTCATAATCCTTTAAAGAAGGTTTTGTGTGTTACAAAATGTAAAACCTTTTTCCTTGTTCCAATTTCCTGCCAGTGACTCACTATAAGAGCACAATCAAAGCATGAGTTTGCTAGATTTTTCTATTTTTAATTAAAACTCAACCAACACTATCAATACTTCTAAACTGCACAGTTACAAAAACATCTCAAGGCTGATTTATCCCTTGAAACAAAATTGTGGTGGGTAGAATATTTTGCAAAATCATCTAAAATTCACACAGATATAACAAAACAAAAAAAAAGTTAAATGGTCTTCATTGTGTTTTTAATCATCCTTGTTACTTAAAAATAACAATGATATTTTTTAACTGTTTATAATATTTTTTTCTGGAAAAAAGAGAAGTGTTTTTCTCAAAACTTCCAAAATGGTGATAGGATGCAGATGTTTTGTCAAATGTATGTGTCAATGTTACCCATAAACTGTAATTCAAAGATAACCAGAGAAACTTTCTCATGGAGATACTACAGCATTAAACGCAACTATAAACATATAAAGAATTCATTGACACACTGTTGTTGTATAAGACAGTTAAAACTTGTGATATTATTGAAAAATAACCAACTGTTCAAATGTTGATTTCAATTTTTTTTTTTTTTTTTACCTGGGTGCACTGCATCTGATCAGGCTGTCGTTGATTATTTTCCTATAACAGCACCTTCCAAAGTGTTGTATTTCCCACATACTAGCTATTACTTTTTTTTTTAAGTATACTGCATGCATTTTATTATTTAAACGTAAAATAAAAAATTACCATTAAATGATGGAGACAAACATAAAATAAAAATAAATAAAAAAATCCATGGTCTTGATGGTGTCCATGTCTTTTATCTACAGTACAGTACGACAATTTCTGCCTCTTCTGTCTCATGGTGCACAGTGAGAGATATTCTGGATCCAAACCATTTCCCATGGCTTCCTGGAGGCTTTCTTGAATAATGCATATGCATTTTAAGACACATCTACAGAACCAGATTTGAGGAAAATCAATTCTCTCCTAAGCTTCTGTGCAGCTTGTTTATCTCATGATGATTTTAAAAATGATCTTGTTTGCTGACATAAACGTGTGGAAACAGGGAAACAAATTTCGGAGTCATTTTTTCAGTAGATTACAGAGGTGATTTTTTTTTTTTTTTTTTTTTTTGTCTACCATGGTCCATCCTGAGGGATGCTGAGAATGGTTTCCCACCTATAATGTGTGTGTTTTACACCTCTGAGTGCTAAAAGCCATCAGCGCTAGGTGAGGTGTGGAGAAACTCTGAATTTAACTGAGAGAACACAAAGTTCCATCTTTTCAGGGATGGGAGATTCAGGAAAGACAAGTAGAGATTAAATGGAGACTGGCTGGGGAGACAAATGAGTGAACGGAGCATGTGTGTGTTGTGTGTGATGAGCAGGATTTAACTTGAAGATGGTGGTTTTAATGTTTTAATACAGCACAGTGCAGCCATCTTGTATTCTTATCTCACACCAGTGATTCATATTTTGTAGACAGTTTATATGTTAATCAGCATTTAAACAGCGTCTTATGGGCATTGAATTGTTTGTATAAAAAGAAGCATTTTCCCTGGACGTAATATTAAACACACTCAGGTGAATTAATGACGCAGAATAAACTATGAATGCATGAACGTTGCTGTTTGCTTGATGAGGTTTTCAGAATCAGCATAGGAAGCATTTATCACCTTAATAAAAGCATAAATCTTTAAGAGCAATGCAATAGATGATCTTTTTAGATCAAAATGGATAGTGTGCATCACAACGGCTCTTTAGCACATTCGCCCCTTAAAGTCCCAAAAACAGATGGCATGCTATTCCAAAACAGATGCTATTTTGCATAGAATCAAGGCATGAATATTTATGCTTAATTATTTCTTGACACTGACGAACCTGTAAGTGTTGAGATGCTTCACACAAGCCAGCGTGTAACCCCAGCTAAAGATGCAGCCTGCTGCGGCCAATGCTAACACGGATCCGGGCTCATTAACAGCTCGCATCAAGTTCTGTTTTGGGTCTGGATCTGATCAGAAAATGGCTCTTGGAGAATAGCATTTTGGTACCAAAAAATATTTATTTATATACTCATAGACAAAAACGATTTGCACATACAGTATACAATTGTTACAAAATGTATTTTTGTTCAATTAAAAAAAAAACTTTAATGTTTAGTCAATATTGACAATGTTATTTAAATGAGCCTCTGTTATCAAACACAGCTTGACAATGCAGGTAGGGATTTTCTGTAAGATTTCTCAATTCGAATTCGAATTGGCCTGTCTTGTCTTGGCGTTCTCATGCTTTGCCTTCCAGACCTAAGACGATAAGCAATGGAACCAGTCGTTTCGAAATCTGTTGAATAGCCTGGAAATGGTATTGATGTCAACTCCAAACCACCTGATGACATCCATGTACTGAACAGTTTGTCAGTAAAATGAGATATATCCATTTTTGCAGTTTTGAGATTTTTTTTTTTTATATGAAGCAAGATGAATTACAAACGTATAGAGAATATGTCATGCATGTTTTCATCGAGTTGCCAGAGCATAATTTGTTTATAATAAGTTGTGTGAATTTTGTCTGAAGGTCCATCTTTCACAGTTTTGTCATAATGGATAAATCAGCCTGCAGCTTTGTTTGTGGTCATTTAAGGATGCAAATGTTAATAAAAAATATAACATGCTTTGATTGTGATTTTTTTAGTGAATCAAACAGAAAGTTGTGGGAGCAAATTACAGCCCTACAATGGCTATAATACAGTAACTCTCACCCGAGCTCCTTTAATGTGCACGTGGTGGTTGTGACTGGTGGTGTGTACAGTTCCTATAGACAGATGCATGTCTTCCACAAGTTTTCAGAATCCCTCGATTTTCTTGCTGAATGTTCATGGGAATGGGATGTATGGCCTTTTTTAACATATTTGCGCCATTCAAATGCTTTACTACGACTAAGAGTCTCGTTGCCACACTATTCATGAAGTCTTCTGTAAATGTCAATCAGTTCATGAGAAATTTCACCACAAGTCCTGGTTTGGCTTGAAAGCTCGTGCAGGACCCTGTTTTTTATTTTTTATTTTTATCGGTACAGGGAAATTTTTAAAATGATGGTAATCATACAAATTCAGTGGATAAAAAATCCAGTGGCTGAAGAAAACAAATGACTGATATCTCCCTTCTGCTCACATGAACATAAGCAGCTTGTACATTTTCACAATAAGCCACTATGCTCTTTAATGGCTCTTCCGGTTTCTGTTGTGACGGACTCCGTTGCCTCCTGTGTTTTGACAGGCTCCACTGGGCTCCTTCTCGGATGACGGTGTAGCTTTCTCAAGTTTCACACTTAGCTGATCATCGAGCTGATCTTTATTGCAGGGCCAATGTTAAGTAAATACAGGAAATGTGATGACTTAAGGTCAGGTCACTTCTGATTCGTTTTCAAAGAATGAATCTCGAAAAAATGAGATATGATATGGATTCTGTGGCTTTTGTTAAATTTAGACATATAATGGATTATGGCCAAAGCAAATTCCTGATTTATATACAGCTTCTGTGATTATATATACAGCACAGACCAAAAGTCTGGACACACCTTCTCATTCAGAGAGTTTTCTTTATTGTGTTCTTTATTGTGTTCTTTAGCCCAAACGTGTCTCTTCTGTTTGTTGCCTGTCCTTAGCAGTGGTTTCCTAGCAGATCTTCTACCATGAAGGCCTGATTCACACAGTCTCCTCTTAACAGTTGTTCTAGAGACGTGTCTGCTGCTAGAACTCTGTGTGGCATCGACCTGCTCTCTGATCTGAGCTGCTGTTAACCTGCGATTTCTGAGGCTGGTGACTCGGATGAACTTATCCTCCGCAGCAGAGGTGACTCTCGGTCTTCCTTTCCTGGGCCGGTCCGCATGTGAGCCAGTTTCTTTGTAGCGCTTGATGGTTTTTGTGACTGCGCTTGGGGACACTTTCAAAGTTTTCCCAATTTTTCGGACTGACTGACCTTCATTTCTTAAAGTAATGATGGACACTCGTTTTTTTCTTCACTTAGCTGCTTTTTTCTTGCCATAATACAAATTCAACCTCTTTGAATGAGAAGGTGTGTCCAAACCTTTGGTCTGTATATTGATTACTGCCTGCTAGGATTCTTGTCACCTCTGTTGAAGACATGCAATCTTTTGTTCTTTTGTACTTGCAAAAGATGATATGTTGTATGCAGTGTTGGAAAAAGGGGCGTAATGTCTGATTCTGATCAGCAGCATGCTCTTGTCATGCTCAGATGAAGGTGCTTTTCCTGCATGGGGGCTCTGGGTGACGGAGCAGCGCAGGATCAGGTGAATAGGGGCTACCATCATCAGCAGGTTTCAAAATGTGGTAGAGAGTGAAAATACAGCTGGGGTTGTTTGTCTGCAGCTGGACTCCATTTCTGTCAATTTAAAGTGGCCCACAAGCGCAGAGTTAGCTTTCTTCCTAAAGCTGTCCCATATGAGCCTGAGCTGCAAACACACACCTATGTGAAAAAACGACTGTTTACACTCTTTCTCTCTGGCTCTTCTTCTGCCTGCTTGCTTACATGCTCCCACTTTGTCGTTACACTAAACACAGATACACAAACTCAGCAGAAGCAGTACATCATATGACGTGCCGCCCCCCCCCCCCCCTCTCTCTCTCTCCTCACACTATATTCCAGGTAAATTTCTCGTTCTTGAAGTGGGTTATCCAAGGGCCTTTGTAACCCTGCCGCAGGGTCCCATTCACCCTCTCTGACCTCTTGGCAGTGTAGAATTATTCAGTGAGAAGTATTAATATTCACCAGAAGGACACTCGTGACCCCTGACGTTCACAAAAGGACCAACTCCTCCCTTGGATTGGCTGTGCAGTGGTGTTATTATAATGAGAGGGGCAGAAGTCAGTGGGACAGACATATTTGATATTAATACGTCTTATAAATCACTCCCAGGGGGCTCTTGACTCCCTTTAGAGTCCACCACACAGAATGTATTCAAGCTCTTCCTTCTCCACACTTAGAGATCATGCTGCATTTTTTTTTTTTTTTTTTTTTGCCTCTGGCTTACGTTTAAACATCCCATTAAATAGCTTAGGAGAGTCTGAAAGGCTTAGTCAGAAGAAACATTTAGGAAAAGAAGCTTTTAAAATGCACTCATGCAATAACAGACAGTAACCAGAGAGACAGCGTGTAGGAGAATGTCGTGTCCCAGTCCTTTTGGGCTAATAATGTTGACATGTCCACACAGGTCTGGCAAGGGATTGTGTTTCAGCTCTGCTCGTGTGGCATGCAAGAAGGACACCTCTGAAGAAACCACCAGAGTTTATGCCAAACATTGCTGTGTGTTCAAGTGACATATATTGTATTTTGTGAATTTATGCTGTACAAGTTTTTTTTTCTTTTTTTTTTTCGGATTGTGAAAAACTGGCTGTCTACCAATACATGTACTTACTTTAAAACCCTTAAAACTGAAGCGGCTTAAAACTGCAACACAAGTGAAATGACAAGTGAAATATATATATATATATGTAGAAGCCTTGCCACTGTGTTAATGGAGTGAATGAAAGTTATCATTACTTTTATAATGTGTAAATTTGACCACCACCGGAATATGGGAATGACCTCGCATCAGAATGTAGAACTCTCAAAATGGACACATTATTATTTAATTAATTAATTCATTAATTTTGATCATAAAAACACATGACCACTTGTATCTGTGCTATTTCATTGCCTATGTGGCTCGTTTTTATTAAATTTCGTGTTTGTCATAAGTGTCTGAGTTGTGTGTGCCCTGCGATGGATTGGCACCCTGTCCAGGGTGCCTCCCCGCCTCGTTCCCTAAGTCTCCTGGGATAGGGCTCCAGGACCCCCTCGACTCTGAATACAGGATAACGTGGTATAGACGATGAGTGAATGAGAGTTTGTATACTGTATTTGTAACGATGTGGGTCGCGTGAGGAGCAGAGCCGCGCATAAATAGTTCAGAATGGGCAGTTCTGCAGGTTGCTACCACTCAGAGTTCTGAACAGGCAAAGGCGCGGCCATTTATGCACGCGGTTGCCAGGCAATCAGCCTGAACGAGCCGCACCCGAAGGGCGTGTCTATCTAAGGGTCCTGATACCGGCGCACTCCGTACGATCATTTAGTTAGCACCAGTAAGGTATCAGGGCCAAGGACGGACGGACGGACGGACGGACGGACGGACGGAAGGAGGGAGGGAGGGAGGGAGGGAGGGAGGAAGGAAGGAAGGAAGGAAGGAAGGAAGGAAGGAAGGACTGTTCAGCATGCGCGCTCAGTTGTGCCTAAAACACAAACCCCTCTCTCTCTCACATAAAACCTCGATAAGGGCGAAGGCCCCGAGAGGATAAACGTTTTGTTTTATTTTCCAGAACCCCGTCCGTTCTCGCGTAGTCTGCAAAGCTCTGTTTACTTTGTGTTTACAGTTTTCATTTGTTTCCTTTTAAGTTTCTTAATTAATAATCCCACGCTATCTCCAAACAGGAAGGTCTTCCCTGCGTATCACAAGCACTCTCACAACCTCCTGTTTCGTTCACCCTCTCTATAGCCCAGCATAAGGGCTCTTATCAATAAAATACATTGTGTGGTGCGGCTCTAGATACCGCACCATGTAACAGTAGTTGGTTAAAACGAAATAAAATTCAGTTCATCATATTGCCTAGGTTGTGTTGTGTGATGTCACTCTGTACTGCACAATGCTGAGCCTTAATTATGTAAAAAAAAAAAAGAAAAAAAAAGCCTTTCAAAGATCACACTGTTACCATAAAGCTGAAAGCACACAGTTGTTTTGAATGTCTTTGCATGCAGGACCATTAAGATTCCTCTTTACGAGAACTAAAGGGTTGAGCCCAAACCTGCTCCAGCATGACAATGCTCATGTGCGAAACACGAGGTCCATGACGACACCGTGACCAAGATTGGAGTGAAAGAATTGACTGGCTTTCACAGTTTGCTGACCTCAACCCTATTGAAGACCTTTGGGATGAACCGGAACACTGATTGCACCCCAGGCCTCCTCGAGTTGGGCTGGGGTGCAATCAGTGTTCCGGTTCATCAACACTGGATGGATGGATGGATGGGCGAATCCCCTCAGCCATGCTTCAAAATATGGACCTCCACTCTTCTATGAAAAGCCATCTCAGAACAATGGAGGTTATTCTAACAAAATTTGGGTTCAACAGACTCTTAAGGGCGTGACCTACAAACTTTTAATCATATAGTATAATTCTTTGGTTTTTAAGTGAGATTTGTGTTTTTGTTGCTTATAATGTGAAGGCTCACCCGTAGTCACTTGAATAGAACTGCTATTAGAACAGCTCGAAACTCCCAACCTTTACATGCTTTGTGTAGGGACTCGCCAGTTTTAACACTGAAATACGCTGTTATGGTCTAACACTCAAAAATATGCGCAAGTTATTTATTTCCCTAACCAAAATGGTAGATTATCTAATCATCATGTGATTCTGAAATAACTAACACTTGGGAAACCCTGGACACTTTGCTCCTCACATTCATTTCGTCTCCTCCCTATTTTCTTGTTTGAAAGATGTAGATTGCAAAAGATTGCAAAAGATTTCCATCCAAATTATTTTGGTTCTATCAGTGAGCACTTTGTGCGATTTTGCAAAACACTACATATACTGTAACTCCACCCGCCACAGATTTATCAATGGATAAATTAGCCTGCAATTTTGTTTATGGTTATTTAAGTGTACTGTACAATTTAGGATCAGTAATAGTGTTGTTTGAGTTTAAATCGTTCCATCTTTCTAAGTTCTTCCTCATTTCTTATATTGCGGTTTTTCCCTTCAAGCAATTCTTTCCTAATTTTAATCCTGCAATCTGGTTCTATCATCCCTTTAAAACGTAACATTGACAAGTCCAAAAGCTTTAAATGAATACTGATGAAAGCCAATTTAACAAATGAGGTAAGTTTACCCAGTGAAATGATTAAAAGATCCAGAATCTTTGTAGAATCCAGTTCATGGCTGTCCTTGGAAGCTGGGCTGGGGGGTGGCGTAGGATGGACGCATGAATGTTCATCGATGGTCTACTTGGTTCGTGATGTGATCTTAGTATGAGACGCCAAGGATTTGATGCAGGCACACTTGAAAACTTCACTAAAGTGTTAGATTTGTAATCGGTCATTTTGAATATCTAGAGTATGTAAAGTCGAAAATATTGGAATTAAAAAAAGTTTGAAGAAAGAACATTCATGTACTTTTCCTGTCAGCTGGTATATCTTTGCATTGTCCCACAACTTGAACGCTTATCTCAACTCCCAGTTTATTAACTTCATTGGAATATTTTGAACCAGAAACTAGGGTTGTTGCTATACAGCTCCAGGGTCCAATCCTGAGCTCTGGGTATAGTCTGTACTGACTTTTGAATGTCCCTGATTTTTTTTTTTTCCTCCCTCCACCCAAACATTCTGGTAGATGGAATAGCTAATTTAAATGCCCTTAGGTGTGAATGAGTATGTACAGTATGTGTGTTTGAGATGCCCTGCAATGCACTGCTATCTTGTCTAGGTTGTATTCCTGCATTAGGGTCCAGAGCTCCTGGGAAAGGCTTCAGCTCCACCGTGACCCTGATCATGATTACATTGATAGTAGGAGATGAATAACTTAAAGAAGGCAAAATAAATAAGTTGAATTTGAAACGGAGCCATAATTGTCAAAATTCAATCAAGAATGGAGACTACTCGGGGTGTAAATTAACTGCGTATCTATCTTGCCAAACTTGTGCTGAAAACATTCTTGCTGTTCTCATTTTTTATTTATACCTGATTCTTTTTTGGAAACCACGTACCCACAAGACAAAATCTTTCAGCTTCACCCCTTAAGTGCTTCTGCTGGGACTGCCTCAGTGCGGTCAGACAGAGGTGGGCTCCTTGTAACAGTCATGGCCTGAGATTAAAGCCCCTATTTCACTCTTAGGTAATTAAACACTTTTCAGCCTGGATCTCTTTCTTTCATGCTGACAGATCAACTCTGGCCTGATGAAGACACACTGGGACTACTGTGCTTTGGTTTCGTCTGTAGCTGGAGTGCACAGCCCCGGGCTTCTTTCAGAGGCATCACTCTTTCATCCAGAGTATTTCAAACGAGGCAACCATGCTAATATATCAGCCAGGCTCTCTCACAGGGGATGGCCTCAGCTACAGGGTTCTGCAGAGTCGTCTGGATAGAAGAAAAATTCAGGAAAGAACACGGTGGAGTGAACTAAGTTGGGAATTCTTCGTTGTAATTGTCACTTAATTGTAATTGTTGTTGCCTGACTGGTGATCAGCAATACTGTTCATTGTTGTGGTAATGGTCTTCAGCTTGACATAATAAACAGCATCACCATCTCCTGCCTTTCTTCATTTTATTGATAGTTCTATCAGTTTAATATTGCAATCTACAATACATACATCCATATCCAATCTCTATACATAGACACCTATCAGCCCTAACAAAACATCTGGACACCTCTGTCCCCTCGGGCCATATTACAGTGCTGTGGAAAAGTATAAAAAAGTAACCTGATTTTTTTTTGTTTTGTTTTTTTTTGTTCACATTTGTCACACTTGAGTCATTCATATGTACAAACAAATTCAATTATTTAACTTATTAAGGAAAAAAACAAGCTGTCCTAATAAAGTAATCCTGACAGGTTCTATAAGATGCATAATTCTCTTAGGAATATAATGGCTATAATGGTTAAATCACTAAACATATTCTGTTTTTTGCAAGACAGGATACGACCTCATAGTTTCCACCACATCACTTGTATAATACAGAGACTAACAATACAGGGAGTTAGTGACACATCCCCAAAAGTGATTTCCACCAATGAAGTTCCTGGGAGGCCAGTGTTCCAGCAATGAATGAAGAAGTCCGATCATGGCTCCGGCTCCTGAGAAAACTTTCTATTATTGTATGCATAGCATTACTTTATTTCAAGTACAATAAATTGTCAGATTATATATGGGGAAGGTAAAATGAATACTGTGAAAATCTGTACACGGTAGAACCCTGATTATCTTGTTATGACCTGTTTGTTGGGCGTACGAAGGAGGACTTGGTAGAATGCTAGAATTGTTTTGTATCTGAGCTTTATTTCAGTCTGTGCCTTTTTACAATATTCTTCAGGTGAAATGTATTCTGTGCATGTGTAGAAGACCAGAATGTATATTCGCTCTGATTTTCAAACCCAGTACATACCTGTGTATAGTATCTGACTTTAAACCACTGACAGATGAACTAAATGATTATCTTGTTACAGTGGCATCTGTCAAGGGGTTGGATTTAATAGGCATCAAATCAACTGTCATGTGTCAAAGGCGATGTGTTGAAAGCAGGAAAAATCAGCAAAAGAATCTGAATGCCTTTGAGCGAGCCAAATTGTGGTGGCTAGACAACAGAGTCAACGCATGCCCAAAATGGCAGGTCTTATGGGTGTTTCCAGTGTGCAGTGGTACAGTCTACCAAAAGTGGTCTAAGGAAGGATAACTGGTGAGCTGGACATTGGTGCCTAAGCTTTACAAGCCCATCTGGTTCAATTCCAAATCCACTATTTGAAGAAGGCAAGTTGGCAAATCCAGTGTGAGGTTCTGGACAATATTGTGATGTGAAGCCTTGGGTCCTGGCATTCATGTGGTTGAACATGTAACACCCATCTTAATGTCATTGCAGAACAAGTATTCTTTGCAACAGTATTGTTTTATCCGATATTGTGTCTTTCCACACTGTAAAAATTGTTCAGAGATACAGTACTTTGAGGAACATGAGTTTAAGGTGTTCATTTATTTGGCCAGCAGATTCTTCAGATCTCAGACCCTCAGATCAAGTAACAGTAGGATGTGCTGGAGAAAACATTCCGATCCATGTCCTCCACTGTGCTGCTAATGTCTTGGTACCAGATACCACAGCACACTTTTAGAGGTCTTGTGAAGTCTATTCCTTGATGAGTCAATGCTGTTTTGGTGGCACAAAGGGGACCAATACAGTATGAGGCAGTAGGTGTTACGGCTGATCAACCATAACATTTTATAGATTTAAAATTGATTAGCAATTATGTACCATTCAACAGGTAACAGGGTCATGGGCTCCCAAGGCTCATTCATACCTGTGGGGACACAAGGCCACCCCATTCGGTCCGATCCCATGGAAAATCCAATGCAGCACAAGTTGCTGAAAAAAGTTAAGGCTGGTTAAACGCTCCAGTAAACCCCCAGAGGGTTTGTGTGGTCATGTCCCGGACGCACCTCGGAGCTGCCCAGGTGGCAAAAGCGAAACTTACACAATATTGGGCGTAATGTTGTTGCAATGTTATGGCTGATCGATTCATTTATAAGGCAAATATCAATAAAATAATAATAAGAAAAAAAGGAATAGAAAAAAGTGAAAGAATAATAAGCTTTCCCTTTTGGGACTTGGTTTATTTAGAGTTGATTGATACCCCTGTTACATAAAAGTTACACATCAGCATGGAGTGCTAACATTTCTACGGAATATAAGTGTGTGCACACAGAGGGTGAACCTGTCTCAGCCTAGTGTGTGTTAATTAGCCGTCTGTAGGCTGGCTGTATGCCGGGAGGGGCTCCCCGCATGCTTAACTGATGGATTGGGAGGCATGTGTGTGTGGCTCCATGGCCTACTCTCATTGCTCACCCAATCAGTCACAGCGCTGTTCATGTGGACAGCAGCACTACATTATAGCATCGTTAGCCCAGCGCTCTCCCGAGCCCCCCGCTCTCAGCACACACTATTATCAACTCCCACAAGTCTCTCTCTTTCTCTATCTCCTCCTCCATCTGTCTCTATCTGTCTGTACCTCTCTCAGGTCTGTACAGCCGAGCCCTTTCACTCACTCGCTAAACACAGAGCCCTCATGTCCCATATAAAGTTACTTCCGAGTTTGTTTTCTATCTGCATCGAGAATGACATTTTGCACCATGTGAAGAACACATAACATTTCGAAAAATAGCATTTAATTCTCTTCCCACTATATATTTAAGTATCATTTAATGGTATGTTTATTGTGTCTAATACTGTAGTAGTATGATCTGGTAAGCCTTTTAACCTTTAAAAGAAAAATCATGCCCTACATATTGGTTAATTATTTAAGAATTATTTCTTGTAGAGACTTTACATTGCATCATGCTGAAAAGATCTGTGGCATAACTCACAATTTCATAAAAATTGCTTCACAGTTCAGTAGTACAAAGAAAATTTTTTTTTTTTAGTTGAATAGAATTTTCCTTTCCATAAATTCATTCAGTCAGTCAAAAGATATTTGGCATCGAGGTTAGCTTCTTTAGTTTTGCACGAGGACTCAGTGGTTGTCTCATTTTATTTTATTTTTTTCATTTTGTGAAGCTGCTTTGAGACAATGACCATTGTTAAAAGTGCTATATAAATAAAATTGAATTGAATTGGTTCTCACCTTAAAGTGCCACTGTTCGGCCCTTGAGTATGGCCCTTAACCTTCCAGGGGTGACACAATGTAGTAATATAATAGGGGTCATTCTGACCCCAGCTTTTACTGTACTATAATGCATATGCAACAAATTTAAAAAAGGCTTCTTCTATATTCTGGCAATCAAAAAAAAAAAAATCCTATAT
This sequence comes from Clarias macrocephalus, assembly GCA_011419295.1. NCBI lineage: Eukaryota > Metazoa > Chordata > Actinopteri > Siluriformes > Clariidae > Clarias > Clarias macrocephalus. Next base: position 116,838 of record JAAGKR010000878.1, on the reverse strand, counting down.
ATCATGTAATTCCTATTTAAATCAAGCCATATCTATTTCACCAAATTAATATGGAATTTTTAAACTTTTGTTGCCCAAGCACAAGGGTCAACAATGTGGAGTCCCATGAAGCTGGATTTAGGTGACATGAAAATAATGCTATATTTGACTAAAACTTAGAAAGAAAGTCAGGACAATCATTTCAACCCAGAGCTTTAGAGCAACTGATGCTGAATTAACAAGGCTTTGTACCGCATCAAAGGAAACAAAAATACAGGATAGTAAACAAAGTAGCACTTTAAAGGAAGATATGTTGTGTTCACCGTCATTTGTTACTTTTTTTTGCTAATTATTTTTTTTACAGTATAACAATGACTGTATAATTTACTTGCTAGATTTAGATTTGCTAAGAAAAGACAAACATTGAGGTATTCGTGTCCCACCATGTCCCAAGATCATCATTATTATGTGAAGGTATAATTTTCGCACACTGAGGCATGGACTTCACAAGCCCTCTGAAGGGGTGCTGAAGTTTCTGACACCAATCCTTAAAGTTCTGTGAGTTGTGGGGTGTCCAGCACATCCCATAGATGCTTGATCAGGTGTGATTTGGGAATTTGAAGAGCAAGTCGGCAACTTAAAGACTTTCCCTACACCGATTCCTGAATAATTGTTGCAGTGTGTCAGGGCACATTATCCTCCTGAAAGAGACTGCTGTAATTATGGGAATCATGTTGCAATGGAGGTAGGTACTTGGTTTGTAGCGATCTTAAGGTAGGTGTTACATGCCAAAGTAACATCTGCATGAATGCCAGGACTTAAGGTTTCCCCCATCAGAACATTGTACAAACCATCACACTGTCTTCACCACCTGGCCTTTTCCCCCAGACTGCATCATGGTTCTACCTCTTCCCCAGTTAAGTTACAAACAAGCACTTGTCTGTCCACATGATGTAAAAGACACTTTTGCTGCAGAACATGTGTCAGCATGGGTATTTTGACCTGGCTGTCACTAAGCATCCCCATATACAGCATTTTGCAATGCACAGTATATTAACACCTTTCCATCGTAGCCAGCATTAACTTTTTAAGCAATATGTACTACAGAAGCTTTTCTGTATGATGAGAACATAGAAGATGGCCTTCACCGCTCATGCACACCAATAAACCAGGGATGAATACGATCCTGTCACTTGATTGTCAGTTACTATTCCTTGGACGTCTTTTGGTAGGTATTAACCATTGCATCCTGGGAACACTCCGTTTTGGAGTTGCCTTGAGCCAGCCGTCTAGCCGTCCTAGTCAAGTTGCTTTGATCCTCATGCTTTGCCTCTTTCCTGCTTCCAACACAAGAACTGACTGCTCACTTGCAGTCAACGTAATGAGATAATCAGTGTTATTCACTTCACCTGTCAGTGACAGTTTAATGTTACGGCTGATTGGTGCACTGTACACGCTTTCCAACAGATTTCGGAGTCGTTCAATCACTTCCAATTCTAAGGAATCCCAAGGCAGAACACAAAAGGCTGGATTCAGATTTTGATTAATGCAGCAGTTTAAAGGACATCCATTTATTTATCCCTTATACTGTAAATCCCTTCATATTAGATTCTCATGTACTTAATGTTGCAGTAAACAGATTATTTATTATGTATCCAAATGCATCCCTAGGCTTACAGATAAACTAACCAGTATATTTGAACCTAATTAAACTATCATTTATTAATTAAACTCCACAAAAGTGTCTCATGAGCTCATGACAAGTAGGTCAGGTGGTAAAGGTGAATGTGTTCACTCTTCTTCTGCACCTCTCTTATCAAAATGCTGGACATTTCTTATCAACTCTGCTTTCAGTCTAATCTCTGAGATGAGGACTTGTTAAGATTTTTTTCCTCGTTTCTTTTTTTTTTTTTTTATTTCATCCTCAGGCTATTTTTCCTATCCACTGTTTCTCAGAGAGAATAAGAAATTTCAGCTATCATCAACCCCAGATCAAACGAGGCCTCGGCTGAATTCTCTGTCAGAATAAAGCCATTTGTTCCTGCGGCTCACTCCAAACGCCTCATCCCTGGACCTCTTCCTCCTTCAAGTGTGTGTTTAATGTGCTTTCAGCAGCCGGCTCTCTTGGGCCTGTCTGCCACTGCTCATTTTGGAAAACATGGAAGCTAACTTTAGCATGCTGCTCAGCATGCAACTGCCTACTTTCCATCCATCTCTCTCTCTCTCTTTGTATTCATTTATGTGTGTGTGTGTGTGTGTGTGTGAAAAATGCAATGAGTGTGTAACTCTGAGATGGTACCAGTGGCTTGGGGATGCAAATATGCAAGTATCTAAAAATGGTAACAGAGTTGAGAAAAAGCGAGATAAAACAAAAAAAAAAACAAATCAGGTTTACTATACCAGTCAAAGGTGTAGACACTCCTTCTAATTCAGTGGCCTTTTTTTTTCATTTGTAGAACTATAGAATTTCTGAACGGATGATGTTGAGATGAGTTTGCTACTTGAGCTCTGTGAAGGATTCATGTACACTCCAATCTGAGGAATTCTAAATGAACTTTTTTGCAGCAGAAAATCTTGGTTCTCGGGTCTTGGTCTTCCTTTTCTGGAGAGGTCCTGGTGAGAACAAGTTTTATAATAGTGTTTGATAAGCTTTTATAATTTTCCAGCTGGATTGACTGACATGTCTTAAAGTTATGTTGTACTACAAGGTGCATCCAAACTTTTGATTGGTACTGACTACAGTTCGGAATCCCACAATGAACAAGTTGCACCTTTTGGGCCCTTGAACACGGCCCTTAACCCTCAACTGCTCAGATGTATAATGAGACAAAAATATAAGCCACTCTGGATAAGGGCGTCTGCCAAATGCCGTAAATGTACGAGGGGCGTTCAACTCAAACTGGGATTTCTTGTGAATGAGGGCGTAAAACCGAATGACAGACTTCATGCACAGTATGGTTATGAGTCTTTTAGGCACAGTAAAACTTTTGCATGGTGGCAACATTTTAAAGAAGGCCATACGTCCGTGAATGATGATCCAGCCCGAAATGGCTCGGAGCCCACTGCGGTCATTCCTGTGAACGTTTAGTGAAACGTCTGATCCATGAAAATTGATGCATAACTTGTGGAAGAGATGTATATTTCTGTGGAAACTGTTCACACAATCATTCACAAATACCATTTTACACTGACACTGACTTATTTTCACAAACCCCCTACAGTTCTGACCTCACTCCAAGCCATGTCCACATGTCCGGGTTCCTGGGAGGCCAGCGTTTTAGACGTGAAGCAGGCAGACCAATCGTGGCTCAAGGTACTGAGGAAACTTTCTACCTTGATGGTATCCAAGCATTAATGAAACACTGGGGTAAATGCGTTAGTATAGCAGGGGATTAATAGAGAAATAAAGGTAATTTTACTCTCATAACTGTCTTCTATAATTCTGCACAATCAAAATATAAAATTTCACTGTATACATTCATTCCTAAGAAAGTTTAGATGTTTTAACTGATATTACCTAAACAATTCATCTTAATTTAGAACCTAGAAGAAGCCATGAGGATCTCAGCCGCGTTGGTTTATTGGGTGAAGCGCCACACTGAAGCTAGCTCCAAAGATTTATAGGGTTTGCAATTCGTAATCAGAAATACAGTTAAGAAAGTAAAACCTAACTTGGTTTTCATTTAAAACTTCTCCACAATTCCATATGTGTTATTTTATATTTTGATTATTATTTATATAGCTGTAATACTATAGTGTTAAAATTTTTGATTATAAACATACATACTTCTACTCTATATACTTTAAATATACTTTTTTTTTTTTTTACTATAAAAGGGCTTGTGTAGATGCAAACTAGTCAACTGGAGAACTGTCCAGCTTCACTGAGATAAAGCAGACATGCAGACATAAAGCAGACATTAGGGTTATTACAGAACTTTCACCCAGAAACAATAAACTCTTCAAACAACACCAGAGTAGAAAAAAACAATACTGTATTTCATAAAAATGTACAAAAAGATATCTACAGATCCAACTCCATACACAAGTTCACATACAAAAAAGGAGGAACATTTAAATGCCACATCAGGGTTCAGAGTCCAAAGTCCAAACAGACTGGTTTGCATGATATGGCTGAATAAATCTAAACACAACGTGAGACTTTTCAAGAGTAAGAGATTTCTTCTTCCTTTGGGTGCTGTATGTTATGTCAGTGTTGTTATTTGAAATGAGAATAAAGACTTGGCCAATGATACTCAAAAGCAAACAAACAAACACACAAACAAAAAAATATAGCATAATTTCAGTTCTATGGAGGATTATTCTTTGCTATTTGAAGAGAGACCTTGTCGCACAGGTAAAAAGTGTTTTGCATTTTACACTATTCTTATATATTTTTTCTTACCATTCAGTTTATTTTTTGTCTCATGGACACATAGACAAAGTCGAACCTTTGTGATTTACATAATGTACAAACTTTCTTTGTATGTTCAAGACAATCAAATGTAATTCTGCAAGATTTTTTTTTATTATTTTTTTTTTCCTGCATATGCATTTGCATAGCAAGGCACTTGTTGCTACTCTCAATTCACCACCATAAAAGAGAATATAAAAATACTGGACTGAAGTGTATCAAATTTTCTGTATTTATATACAGTACATATATTTGTCTAAGGCAAAATATGGCTTTGTTTTTAGCAAAGGGGAAACTACTAAGTATTTTTCTAATGCTATACAGGATAATACAGATAATACAGACATGTATAAAAAAACAAATTCTAAGACGGTCTTAATTCTTTATTCAGATAAGCCAACAGGTCACCAACCAGTCACTAGTTCTACTTCCTTTTGGACCTTTTAAGACATCATGTTAAGAAACTTACTCTCTTCTGCCAGCGCAGTCAACATGGAGGTCATATCTCCAATAGCCATGTTGCCTATTCCTGCGGGTACTGGAGGCAATGTCACAGAGTTCCGGGGTGTAGTGAGGCGGGAGGAGTTTTGAGACAGGCTTCGGAGGATGCTTGGACTAATAGTTCCTGACATGAGACTGGAGTGGTCCCCATCATCCAGTATGGCATCAAAGTCAATCTGGGTCTGCTCTACTCCACTGGAAGAGTCCACCGTGCTTGAGACTTGATTGGTTCCTGGGGAGCTGACAGCAGCCACTGCTATGTTGTCTGTACCGCAGTCCACTGCTTCTGTGGTCCCATGCATATTCAGACTGCTGGAGTCAAACATGTGGATCTGTCCTGTGTAGAACATGGCACTGCTGCCTGTGTCAGCCACACCGGCAGGCTTCTTGGGGCTAGCCTCGGAGGTGTCATATCCTGGGCTAAAGTGGGATTGTGGATAACCAGGTTGCTGTGCTGATGTTGCATTTGGCCCTGAGTGCTGCCTGGCAAAGTTTTTAGGTTCTGTGGGCGGCCTTGGCTGCAGTAGACCATGGTTTCCGTTCAGGATAGGATTCTGGGAAAGAGCATCAAAGTTATGCTGATCACTGCTCATATGGGAATAATTTCCTTGATTATTCTCAAAGTTTACATGGCTTTGACTGACCATTGGCTTAGTTCTTACCCTGTTATGCTGCATGTGCATTGGCTGCATTGTTTTCTTAGATGGGCTTGTCAAACCTACATTGCCTCCTGTAATATTACTGCAAGAGGCATGTTGGCTGCTGCTTCTGTTTATGTCATTTCCTTGGTGGTAGCTATGCTGATTGTGAATATGCTCATCCTGGTGGTTCTTGTGGCCTTGCTGCCTAAGAGTTTGGCTACAGTTCATCCTTTGGGCCATAACCTCATTCCTCTGCATAGAACTCTGTTGAGCGGCATGAGCAAGGTTCTGACTCATGGGTCTAACTAGGTGGTTGGATTTAAGGTTCTGGATAGAGCCAATGTTCTGTTTTTGCTGGAGATCAGTTATATTTCCCCAATCCAAAGGTTGCTGTTGCTTGATTTGGCTTACAGATACCTCCACTGTCCCTGAGCTGACCTCATTCCACTGCACAGGCATATGGCTCTTGTTGGCACTGGGAGACAAGTGTTGTTGCGCTGGACTAGTCTGGCAAGAAGCTGATATCTGCTGCGTCATGTTGTTCGCAGTGCCATCCACTACAGCCATGCGCCTCTGGTAGTAACATGGTTGAGATGGAGGGGGACCATTCCCCAGGAAGCCCTGTGCTTGCTGGTGGCGGTACACAGACCCATTGTGTTGTGAAGAATCTCCATTAGAATTGAGGTACTGAACCATATCCTCAGCCAAGATTACGTCATCAGCAACGCCATTGATCGGACCATCCATGTCACTTATCTCCATCGCAGAATTTTCAGAGATGCTGGGAGGCCGGGGAGGGTACTGAAGGCGATGTAGGTTACCATCAGAACGGACATAGCTCTGCACTGACAAGTGGCGACTGGTAGAGGCAAAATGTTGAAGTGAATTATGGTTTACATTGCCCATGCTGTTGTAACGCTGCCCCTGCTGGAAACGAGGCTGATCAATGGCCACCCGTCTAACTGGATCACTGGCCCGCCGTGGTATATTGCCTGGTACTTCATGGGGCATCATGCTAGTAGTGGGATACCCTGTGTCACTGCATCTCCTGGGTACTGTGTGGAGGCCAAGTGGGTGCATAGTCGTTTCATGTGGATCTCCCAGCAGGGCTATTCGTGTCCTCAGGCTCATGCGATCCATGTTAGGCAAAGGAGTGGGTGGAGCGCCACCTGTTGCTGCAGCATATTTGGCTTTGAGTCGGTAGTGCTGGGCAGGGGTGAGGCTAAGCAATCCCGCCAGGCCTCCACAGTGGCTGGCCTCACTAGAGCGCCGTGACAGGTCTGTAGAAATGGGGTCATATGAGTCAGCCGAGCTAACGTTGTTCAGGCGGGCGCCGGCCTGCGAGGCCTGGCTGGAGCGGCGGCTGGAATAGCAGGGAGAGATTCCAGAGGAGCGGCGGCTCAGCGTATAAGCGGAACTCACTGTGCTTGCCAGACTGTCTCGACGTTCCACTGGCTGGCACAAAACTGTCGTCTCACCAGGGCAAATGTCACTTAGACGAAGGCCGGTGATGGGTACAGGAACATTTCCGGCACGTCCAGAGCTCTCCAGCATGGAACCTGTGACACAAAGAAGCAGATGCTTTAATAACAATGATAGTTGATGTAAACTCATGCTAAGTGCTAATTATTTGCAGCCTTACCATTGTTTGGGATTGGTGGTAGCTTGGTGTCAAGAGCTTGTGGAACTGCATTTGCCCAGGAGCACGATTCCCTCACTGTCTTCAGCTTCTCTTGTTTCAGGTGATTTAGCCTGCGAGCAGGGCTGGCGCTCCTGCGCAGGTGAAGGCCCAATGTGCCCGAGGAGACTGTTGAGTCCACCAGGGGCACATCATCCAGCAAGCTCAGGTCTCCCATGCTGCCCCCGCCAGGACCCGACAACTCTATTCCACCGTCATGGTGGGTGGCACTGCCAAGCGGTGACGGCTGGCTGCTACATGATGACTGACCACCAGGGCTGGACTGATACATCTAAGAGAGAAAGATGAGGGCAGCACAAGTAGATAAGTGTCATTTCGATGTGTCTTTTGATTTAACACAATCTCATTAATTAATTTATAGTCATAAGAAAAAGTTAGTTCCCCCTCTAATAGCAATAACTTGAAGTAATGGTTTCCTGTACAACTTTATCATTCTCTCACATCGTTTTGGAGGCTTTTTCAAGGCTTTTTGGAGGAATGTTGGCTTTTTACAACATTGCTTCAGTTCATTTAGGTTTTTGGGCATTTGCTTATGCACAGTTCTCTTAAGGTCCCACCACAGCATTTCAATTTGGCTGAGGTCTGACCTTTTGACTAGAACATTCCAAAATCTTGATTCTTTAATTTTTCAGTCATTCTGATGTAGATTAAATTATGTCCTTTGGATCATTGTCCTGTTGCATGATCCAGTTTCGACCAAACTTTAGCTGTCGGACAGATGGCCTTACATTTGCCTGTAGAATACTCTGGTATACAGAGGAATTCATGCTTGACTCAATGACTATAAGATGCCCAGGTCGTGTGGCTGTAAAGCAAGCCCAAATCATCACCTCTCTACCGCCGTGTTTGACAGTGTTTCTGATGAAATGATATTTGTTCAGAATTCTTTTCGTTTGTTCAAATGCAGTTTTGCAAACCATGGACGTGGACTTGTAACATGCTTAGTGAGGCCTATAATTTCTGAGAAGTAGCTCTTGTTTTTTTTTTTTTTTTTGTATTTCTCTGCATTGCACATTCTGGCATAAATGTGCTGTGAAGTCTAATCCTGGGACAATTGGCAAATGCTTTCCATTGAATAATAATTCTCACTGTAGAATGTGGAACTCCAAATTGTTTGTAAATGATTTTATAACCTTTTCCAGACTGCTTCTTGCTTCTCCAAGACTATTGCTTGAATCCTCTAGACCAGCTAATTTTTTGCTTTTACACAGGTCTGCACACCTGCTGATCGTCAGTTATTCAAGGGCTGATATGATTAGCAGCACCTGGCTGCAACTCACCCTGTTAAATCCTGTGGAAGCAGTGAGAGAGATTCTTTTCGGCTTCATTTTTGTTAAATGAATAATAGCACCGGGAAAAAGGTTTTATGTTGTTGTTCATCTGAGGTTATATTTGTCTAATATTGAGACTCACTACGATCAGGTAATTTTTGTTCTGCTTTTATTAAAAAACACATAGAGCGGGGTACAACCTTTTATACATGACTATATAATCTTCAGTAACCACTTTACTCAGGTTTAAGAAGACAGTTTTCTTGTCTATTCAAATCCACAGAAATTTCTAATTATATTAGTTTAGTGAAGTGTAGAATATTTTTATTGTTCTTTTAATCCTGACTGTTTTATATGTCCTATGTGAGAATGAACTATGTGTCCTATGTGAGAATGCCAAAACCCTCCACTTTCCTCATGCTACCGTCTACCACTTTTGCTCCCCAATGTGTTTTTAGAAAGCTAAGGTTAAGTGTCTGACAAATTACAATTTCCTTTGGCAGTGTCTTTGTGCCTTATGCATACTGCCTGGACCATATTCACAAAGGCAACCACTCCCAACATAAATAAAGTACGTCGCCTCTCCACATCTGCGTCATCTCACCACACACTCTGAATGACGTAGATGTATTCTGTACCTTTGAGAACTGCCAAGTCAGTCTTGATCACAGTGTGATCACTGGCGCTATTTGTTTCTCATGCAAAAGCAGCATTACTGTTTGAATATTTCCCCTGTCTATGCTTTTATCCTGTGGTGCTGGGTGAGTTAGATCTCTGTGAAGGGGGTGGAAGACATGGGGGCCATAAGGGTTCTTGGGAAATCAAAGATATGATGTGGATTAAACCTACAAAGGACTACTGACTAAAATGGTTGCCACTTCTTTTAATACACGATACATTGAACATAGTATGTTTCTATTCCAAAAAAAGGTTTGAGTAATAATTAGAATATATGTTTTTTTCATTTTTGTTGCCAATCTACTGTATGTTTGGCAGGTAGAAAAATGCATATCAAAATATATCAAATCAAATTAAAATATTAAAATATTACACTTTATTCTTTTAAATGTGACCATATATAGTTGAGGGCAAACTGTTGAAAATGTTTAGGAAAAAAAAAACACTAAAACAAACAAAGCAAAATAATAAAATTTTTAATAATTAAAAAATATACTTTGAGCAGTTATACTTTTTTAACTGTCACACAGTGTTACTTGTTGCCATCATTTGATTATGGACTAAATATTTATGGGCCCCACACACCATATTCCCAGTACCCTTTTGTTTCTGTTCCCTTTTTAAAAAAAAAAACACTTTTTAACATTATTATAGTAAAAAATATATTTAAAAAAAAAATCCATTGATGACACAAACAGCCTCGTGAGATCCATCACTCCCATCCAAAAAAGGACGATCAGTTAATAAGGTTATGAGCATTTTTTTTATTTATTGATTTTTGTTTTGGACATGCATTATCATCTAACCCAGAATGGAAAGAGATCAAAAGTTAGTGCTCACCTCAGTAATGCCTGTCCATGGGAAAAGTGAAAAAGCAGAAAGAGGAAAAAGAGTGCATTTCATAAGCAGAAAGAGAGAGATGGCAGATTAGAAAGAAATTGATTGGCTTAGTCTATAGCAGTGGACATGCTTTTGTTAGTATGCTTCAGTCTGGATAATGGACACGACTACTTTTTAGTGCAGAATTATTCATACCAAATTACCCACTTAGTTAAACCAGACTAAATGTCTAAAAGGGATGGTGATGTATTGACATCTGTTTAAGGAATTCTCATGTAAATTTCAGTCTAGGATAAAAAGTGATCTATTTAACTTATTGAACTAGAATAGAAGGAAACGTACCACAGAGTTCTCTGTTTTTATCGACTTGACCTGCAGGTAGTCGTCTACGCCTCTAGTGGTGCTGTTGGCCTCAAACTTGTCTTGTCCTCCCCGGCCAGATTGTTTGGTTCCTCCCTCATTCTCTCCGTTCTCTCGCGGCGGGGGCTGAGGTCGGGGCACCAGGTCACCACGTTGTTTCTTGGTGACGTGTGCCTCTGGGCCGTGCACTGTTTTGACATGTTTGCGGAGAGAGCTCGGGTCCGTGTAGCGCTTGGTGCAACCCGGGATCTTACAAACATAAGGTTTCTGGAAAGAAAGATAGGGCTCAGCATCAATTTTTTTTTCAGTTTTTTGTTTTTATTCCTATCCAAATTAGGTGATGTTATAGCTCAAAAAAGTTGGCTTGAGTGGTTAATCAGACCAGTTTTATAGTGCATGTAAGCTTAATTAAATAAAAGTTTATTTATATAGTGCTTTTAATAATGGACATAAATGGGCAGTGGTAGCTTAGGCAGTGGGACTCTGGATTACTGCTCAAAGAGTTGGATGATTGATCCCTGCTGATCGTCGGCCACCACTGTTGGGTCCTTGGGCAAGACGCTTAACCCTATGCCCCATAAAGCCCAGCCACTGCATGCATTACCAGTCCCCGTTTTGTATATATTGAGGAACCAGACTCAAAAGGGAAACCGTTCCCAATCCATCCTCAAGCTGACATTTCTTTAACTCCCCACACACATTAGATTTTATCTGCTTGCAGTTTACTATTATATTTGCAAAAATGTAAGGAAAGTCTATAATCGAGGTCTTATCTTATCCTGTCATATACATACACAGCACAGCAGCTAGAATGTTCAAAAAAAGAATAAAGCTGGGAAAACAGTAGGTGTGATTGTTGGTGATTAAGGTATATCTAGTGTAATGATGCATGTGACTCATTAGTTTAAACATTACCTTCACTTAAATTAGCTGCAATTGAATTATTGCTTGAATACTCCGAAAAAACTTTGCTAAAAGCTATGTGTTCCTGATTCCTGACTCTGTGCTGACAAAGTTGTAATGAACGCATCTCTGTTCCTCCCTCTATCTTGTTTTCACTCTCTTCGGGTCATGATGGATATGCTGAGGGCTGAAATGGCACAGGGTTTCATTTTGAATTTGCGATCTGCAGGTGGTCTCTCTGCAGGGGATGCGAGTGATTCTTACTAATGCACTGTGGGCTGTCATGCTCATTAGTTCCACACCTCATTATTTGCACACACACTTGCATGCAGAGCTCGTTAACGGGACATGGCTGGGCATAGAGGAGCAATCACTAAGCATGATGAGGGAGTACGTGAACAAATCTAATTCTGGCCTTAATTTGGAACTGTATGATGAAAATGGTATATTTACATAGAATTAACCAGTTGGTTGTTTATTACTGGCACTGGGAAAGGGATTCGCTAAAACTTGATGAGTAGCAGAAGTATGAAACAACAGTGCTTAATGTTGCTTGCTGTTCACGACTCGCATTTTTCCAACTACAGTATAAGGTGCATCCACGCAGCACACAATAGTGGGCAGCATTGGTTCAGTTCCAGCAACAATATACTACCTGCCTGTAACCAGGAACAGACCTTGATGCCAACTGAAAGGAACTAAAGATAACGAAAGTATGTTTGAGCATCTACTTCCTATAAGCGCTTTATCCTGGTCCGGGCAATGGTGGCTCTCAGGAACACTACATATGAGATGGGAATTCACCCTGTTAATCTATTTCAGAGCACCATGTATAGATTTACACCTAAGGGAAATTTAAGGAAAAATCCACCTAGCAACATTCATAATCTGGATAGACATTTTGGTGAGACTAGGATCCTGGAGATGTGGGTCTTGGAGCCATCAGGCAGTACAGCAACACTACCCGCTGCACCATCATGCCATGACCGTTAAAATCAATAACTTACTATTAGCCTGAGAGTTGAGGGTGTACATTTGTGGAAACCTGAGCCAATGTTAAAGAAGATACTACAGAAACTACACCAGCTAAAATGCGATATCTGAGTTTCTGAGGTGTGTGTGTGTGTGTGTGTGTGTACAAGATCTGACTCCTTCCACAGTTTGGGTGCGTGCATACTCAAATGCGTACCTCGTTGGAATGTGTGCGGTTCTGATGCTTGGCCCGGTCTGAGGCATTGGAAAAGGCCTTGTTGCAGCCTTCGTGTTCACACACGTATGGTTTCTCCCCAGTGTGTGAGCGAAGGTGTGTTTTCAGGTTCTCCAAACGTGAATATGCCTTCGAGCAGCCTTCAAACTGCAAAACACACACATACACGCATACACACACACACACACACACACACACACACACACACACACACACACACACACACACACACACAATCCAAAATCAATAACCACAATCATATTCCTCTGACAGTATTATTTTGAAAAACGCTTAAAGGAGAAAGGAGAAGTGCCGCATCTTATACTTCGGTGAGCGTATGATGTATGTGTGTAGACATATTCGTGTGTGTAGTTTGAGTGTTGCATGTCTTGAGGATACAAAACATCAGAGAACCAGATCTCCATGTTGTGTGCTTGAGTGTGTGTGTGTGTGTGTGTGTGTGTGTGTGTGGCCAGATACTTTCACTCACAGTGCACTTGTGTGGCTTCTCCCCTGTGTGTCTGCGCATGTGCACCACCAGCATGTACTGGGCCTTGAAGGGCTTCTGCTCTCTGGAGCACTCCTCCCAGCGACACACAAACTCCTTCTTCTCTCCATGGATGTGCTCGTTATTGATGTGCTGCACACACACACACACAGAGCAGCACACAGATTTAATTTGCAGCCTACAGCCTAGCTAAGCGCACAGCTAACCGAACGAAGACATTTTCCTTCGCCGGGTCTCTTCGGGCGTCTCCGAGGTTGGCCTTCCTTTGTAATGTCAGTGTTGTGTTTAATCTTTAATTGGCCGCGCTGTTTTTACATGTCACGTTAAAAGACAACGCTAACGGCATCAGCGTCTGGGGACCGGCGCGGATCTGGTGTGCAAATGAGAGCTTGAGAGACGATGCAATTGCAGCTCCTTAGGAATACATTTGCTTATCTGCCAAATTAACAGCAAAAACATCCATCAAGTGTGTGCTTTTTTACGCTGACAGCCACGAACGAGAGAATGTGACGAGGTTTTGGGTGCAAGTGTATTATAGTACACTTTGTTTTGACTAGCAAATCCTCCCGGATTCATGACAGTAGTAATTAAGGCATTCCTTAAACTTCTATAAATCTAAGATGAGCTTTATTTATGGGAAAATGCCTTAGGTTAGACAATTCTAACCTTTTTTTTTTTTCTTTTCTAAATTCCTGTTAAAGAATTCCCATCCGCTAGTTAGGTCACTAGCTAGCAGCTAGCAACAAAAAACAACTGAAGTGAACATGTGCTGAACATGTGTTTTTTTTTTTTTTTTTTGTATTATAATGCCAGTCATCTACCAATATGAAATTTTATCCTGGTATAGGTAACATGGTAGTGACATGGTACTTATTTCTTGATATAATACACATACCACACTATTGTACCAGGTTCTACCATGGAATATACTCTAGTACACTGGTACTGTACAATACTATGCTACATGCTTCTACTATATACTGCAGTACGACACTATGTACCACATACCTGTGCACTGTACCACAGTGGATACCAGTTCAGTGCAGCAGATATCTAATATAGTAATGCCTGTATTATACCAATGCAATAGTATGTAATATATATATAGTACAGTATTATACAAACATGACACATCAGGTACTTGATGAACTTTGATAGCCACTACTGTGGTACCACCACTCACCATAGTAGAGTGACACACGCCATAGTACGACCGTGGTACCATGGAAATGCGACAGTATCTACCATGTTACTCACCAAAGTATGGTGGTACGTACCATAGTACTGACATGCTACCCTCTGAAGTGCTACAGTACCTACCCTGGAAGGCTATAAAGGTCGCTATTAAGGTTCCAACCATAGTACCATAATAATATGGTATATCCATCCATCTAGTAACCTTTGTAATCCAACTAGGGACCGTCAAGGCCAGTGGTGACCATTGTATTTATTCCCGTTTTTACAACCGTGGTAGGACCTCCGGTCCACATTCACATACACATTCACACACTATGGGCAATTTGGGGATGCCAATTGGCTTAATCTGCGTGTCTTTGGACTCTCTCTGGGGGAAAACCCACCAAGCACAGGGAGAACATGCAAACTCCATGCACACAGACACCGAGTCAAGAATCAAACCCGGACCCCAGAGGTGCAAGACAACATTGCTAACCACTATGCCACCGCGCCGTCCAGTATGGTATATACTGTTGTATATATGGTTTATCACTATAGTACATACCATAGTAAAAATTTCTTATGAATATATAGTCATCTATCTGCTACTATGTATAGATAATAATACTTAATAAATCTGTTTTGAGTTAGCCTTAGCTTCCTCGCTGAATGAGGCAGTAATTTACAATGAGTCACTAAAAGCAGTGTACGGTCCGAGTCTGATGTGTTTTTGTGACTCTTTCTTCAAATCATACATCTTTCAGCAGGGAATTTATTCAGATGAGTAATTGCACTGTTACTTTGGTAAAGAAACCGGGTACTGTTAGGTAAGTATGGCTGAAAAACTGTTGCTAATGATCACACAACGCGCGCGCGTGTGTGTGTGTGTGTGAGCACAGACAAACATGCACACGCACACACATACACACACACACACAGCTGCCAGCAGAGTCTTGAACACCTCTACACTTGCACACTACAGCAGCCAGGGGTAATTCTTTATCCCCTACACATGGACCCTCCGTCTGTCAAACACACACACACACAAACACACACACTGAGGCACTCTTGTTTTTTTTCCATTCCCACTGCTTGCACACAGATACACATATTTCCTCTCTCTCGCTCTCCCTCACACACACACACACACACGCTCCAGCACACAAACACACAGAAATACACACACTACTCCTCCACATGACCATTATTATAGTCCACATCTGTGCACACTCCATCAT
Source organism: Clarias macrocephalus (assembly GCA_011419295.1). Classification (NCBI taxonomy): domain Eukaryota; kingdom Metazoa; phylum Chordata; class Actinopteri; order Siluriformes; family Clariidae; genus Clarias; species Clarias macrocephalus. The sequence goes on along the minus strand of JAAGKR010000878.1, from coordinate 101,423 downwards.
CTGCTCAGCTTGCCCACTGAGTTACGCTAATGTCAGGCATCTGATAACAAGGCTAGGGCTACACACACACACACACACACACACACACACACACACACACACACACACACACACACACACACACACACACACAGTGAAGTCTTTGTTTCTCTGTAAGACCATAATAAGCAGTTATTAGAGAGGGTATCGCTTGTATAAACAAACGATCAGGAGTGTGTAATCTGGTAAAGATCCAGCCGAAGCACTGGAATTGAGCAGAGACAATGGGAAGTCCAGTGTATATGCCTCTCTCTAACCCTCTCTCTCTGTCTCTGCGTGTGTGTGTCTCACAGTCTAATCTCCCCCATCCACTAGCACTCTGTTTCTGCTTCACTGCCTGTCTGGAATGCTGGGGAATGTGGCCTTGCCCCCCTGTTGCACCAGTGCATTATGGGACAGAGCAGTTCAGGCCAGTTTCAGAGCAGCAGAACATCATCGCTAGTTTTAGTCGTACTTATATCCAGGTACAAATTTATGATTACTTTAGTAATCATAAAGAATACTTTATATAATTATAAGGTCATTTATAATTACTTCATGACATTTGTCTGACTTTGCATTATAGTTAGACAAACGTAACTAGTAGTTATGAATGTAAACCGTCGTGGACTTTAAATCCGATCTGACCAAAGACCAAAAAATTGTGGCTCGGAATGTGAACATGGCCATAGTCAGGTCCAAAAAAAAGTTGCTTTCTCATTCAGTTAACAGATACACTTGCCTCCGTGCAATTATGTTTTATATTATGTGCTTAATAATGTTTGCTTGATGCAGGCCAATAATTTCATCTTTCCAAAACAGTGACTTTTCTAGACAGGCAGTCTGTCTATGACTTTTAAGACTGTACGTAATAATATTTAGCTTAAAGTCATAGTTTTCTTTAAAAGACAATTTCCCTTCTTTCTAGAAATAACCCTACATTAAGCACGACTCATCGTCTATACCGCTTTATCCTGTATTCAGGGTCGCAGGGGCCCGGAGTCTATCCAAGGGCACGAGGCGGGGTACACCCTGGACGTGATGCCAATCTATCGCAGGGTGAACACACACACACACACACACACACACACACACACACACACACACACACACACACACACACATACACACTACACTAGATTTGATCCCGGAACCTGGAGATCAAAGGCGACAATGCTAACAACTATGCCACTGTGCCATATTAATTAAGTAAAATAAGTGAAATAAGCGTGATAATTATATATTTGTTTTAAGAAATCAAATAAAGGGAAATATTTGTGGAAACCGTCTGTATTTAAGATCGCGTGCAGGAGCAGCTTAAATCACACAATGCAACCGCGGCCGCACTGAGCATCTGGCATTATGGATTTCCTCTGGGATTGTACAGGTCAGAGGTGGGAAAAAGTCCTCTGTGAAAAGGTCGGAGGTCAAAATGAGCTTGTGTCACTCATCCTGCCAGAAGCATTTAGACTTAAAGATGAACTTATAATGATGAATATAAATCACCCGGCAGTGAAATTCTGAAATGTACAGTATTCTGTCTGTGTGTTTTCTCATACACAGAGGGATCCGGAAGATAATTCATAACTTATTTAAAGTTACTTTGTAATAAAAAAAGCATTCACTTTCATAAAACTGCTTATATAGGAATAAGTCAATTGTTGTATTTTGACCTAATGACAGATCCAGACATGGTGCTAAACTGGTAGCTATAAATGACACCTATATGTAAGATACATAAGCCCCTCTGAGTCAGGCTGTAAGGACCGTCACCAGCTCAGGTCCCTTGTTCTCACACCAACTTGTGTAAAACTTGTTTAATTTATTCTGACCAAAGCATTGATTTTCGCATAGCCAATTTTTTATATTATGGCAATTATACTTAATGCTAAATATTATATCGATATCTATACCTACATCTGTATCTATACAGTATATCATTATGTCTTGATCTAGTGTGTGTGGATATATACAGTTCTTATATATATAAAGTCTTGAGCCACCCATCATTTTTTCATATTCAATTCAATTAAATGATGTTCATTAAATTAAAATGTAATTTTTATTAACAAGTAATAACCTTAGCAGCAACCTCATTTCCCTTCTTGTCTGTTCCAACCACTCAGCCTTCAGCATGACCAGGATACTAACAGTATACTCGGACAATTTGAAAGACAATTATGAAGAAATGAGGCGTAGCTCAAGACTTTTGCACAGTAGTGAGTAAATTATTAATAGCAGTATAATTTATTATTGTTATAAAAGAATTATGGTTAAATTATTGCTATATTAAAAATATATAAATCACATAAAAAAATATATATATACAGTGTATATATTTAAACATTCTGCAAATATATAAAATTAACATTCTGAAGAATTATTGCTTAAAATGTAACATATCTGTCTAAGCTGTTCATCCACAATTTACTTGCATTTTTTTTTTTTAAATAATTGTTCAAATAATTCATGTGTGTATACGGTGTCTTTCTTCGTCTTTCTGCCACTTCACTATTTTGCTGAGCTGAAATCTACAACATGGCACGTCTTAACACACTCACATGGACCAGCTGCTCTTGGCTGTCGTACTCCTTGCTGCAACCTTCCCAGTGGCAGTTTGTCTCGTACGCCACCTCCGGCTCCTGCTTGCCCTCGTCTCTGTCCACGTCCTCTTTCGGGTCCACCGGTGGTGAAGGATCCTAAAAGAAACGCAGGCGTTCAGACACACGTGCACACTACAGAGGACTTCAGACATTCGGCTTGTTTATACAGGACAGGGGCGGACGCCTACACGTTGACTGAATTAGAAAGGATTGAAAAAAGGGTACTTTTCACTTGCATTTAGTCTCGTTTATTTAACAATCAGCGGCTTTGTAATGAGAAGAAGAGAACAAACACGAAAGTGAATGTGTGGGAATATGTGTGTGGTGTATGTTCGCTGCAACTGTGGGCCCAGCAGCTGTATATATGGTCTCAAATATAACACACACAACACACACACACACACATACACACACATGCTGACTGCAGCATGTTTATCTCTGCCCCGTGAGCTATCTTCATCAATTCTGCGGGCCCCAGGACGACTACAGGCGCCTCGGTCCCCATGCATCAAGCCCCAACCTGCCTCCACTGCCGAGAGCAGCCACAAATTTGTCAAAAGATGAGTCAAGAGAGAGAGAGAGAGAGAGAGAGAGAGAGAAGAAACAGAAAACAGGCTCACATGACAATAACGGCTGGCCAATATTTCATTAAAATGAAGTGCTCTGGCACAGTTTACACAGGAGCTCAGGACGGAGAGAGCAAGAAAACAAACGGACATAAAGCTCTTATCAGGAGGAGTTTTTCTCACGCCGAGGGGAGCACCTAGACTCCCTGGGGTCCCCTGGCCTCTCGCTGATCACCATGTGAGAAAAAACACACACATACTCGCGCAATATTTTTTTTTCTTTCTGGATAACAGGACACATAGGAGATGCGAAGAAGAGTCGTACCGAATAAATCAACCATGGAAAAAAGTACAGTACAGAGTCGACAATATGGTAGAGAAAAAAAATCTACAGTAGGTATAATGTAATGCAATAGTTTTTCATAATATGTATTTAGTTTTGCTGAAGCTGAACAACGCCACAGTTTTTTTTTACTGAGCATTATTACAGCCCAGAAAAAGAGAGAAAAAACAGCTTTCCCTACTGTAAATACATTTGTCTTCCTAAATAGAAACAACAAACAAATAAACAAACTACCTACATTTATTATGTCCAATGATGCAGAAACAGTGTTAATTATTTTTCTCAGCGTACCCATCTATCAAATGGGAAAAATCACATCAGGTAAGGAGCAAGTTTTCCAGACACGGTGGGAAAAAGTTTGTCTGCGTATGGATGGCTAGCTAAGAGAGACAACACTCGCTTTGTCAGAATTTCTATTTTTGGTAAATGATACAATTTTAGAACGTTAGAACTTCACTAGTGATTGAGTTATGTGTAAATAAAGTTTTCAAACTCTAGGTGTATTTTTCAAGCCTGTACTGTACTGTACGTCTCACTAAACTAAAAACGATCTTGTTCTCCAGGATTTTCCAAAAATAACATCTGTACCCCACCAAGCATAGGGAGAACATGCCAACTCCATGCACACAGACCCAATGCGGGAAACGAACCCGAACCATGGCGGTGCAAGGTGGCAGTGCTAACGCCACCGTGCTGCCCTCTAAGTATCCCTCTTGTTCCTAATTATTTTTAGGAAACTGTCTAATCATTGGTGCAATGCATGAATGAAGCCAAAGGAGAAAAAAAACTTGGACTGGAAAAAGATAAATTTGGACTAAGACTAAAGCAATGCCTCAATTTTACTTAGTCCTGGTCTTGGACTTTGTTAGTGCCGGTCTTTGCTATATCACCATGTAACCCGTTTTCTCAGGCCACCATGACCCTCAGTAAGAGAGAACCAAAAGAAAAGCGTTTTTACCGGTGAGCAGGGTGAGAGAGGCCGCGAGCTGTCCAACTCCGTCTTAACCTTCGACCTTTTGGTGTGCAGTGGGTTTACAGTGCTGCTGACTGCTGAGTCACTACTCGGGTTCTGCTGGGGAGAGATGGAGAGAACGGTATATTACCACATGTTAACCCAATTGTCATAAACGAGGTGAAAATTGTCATGGTCTGCTGTAGTCTTCCAGGAAATGGCAAGTTTTTACTGTGTCATAAAACATAACAGCCAATTAGGATCCAGTATGCAAATTCGGGCCAAACAGCCATCCTGAACCAGAAGAATAAAACTAGAGGACTTTTTAATTTGCACATTTATATGTTCTGAACTTTGTCATGAGGGTCAGAAGATGGTGTGCTTTTAAGCCATTTCCAGTCGTCAAATTACGTTTTCATGAAACTGCCACATTAAGCAATTCATTATGTGACAGGACAAGTTTTTATAAAATTAAGGACTTTGTGACTTATATATTCGAACTTAAATAGTTATTAGCCTATTTCATTCTATTCGAGTAAAGGAACTTTACACACACACACACACACACACACACACACACACACACACACACACACACACACACACACACACACTGAACTCTTCGACTCTGACACTTCAAATTGGCTGAAACAAGAACCTGAAGCCAATTAATTTCAAAAAGTGACACATCATCAAAAACAGCTGAGAATTGATCTGTAAGCACCGTATCAGCCAGCAGGTGGAACTATTTGATTGACTTATTTATTTATTTACTTTACATATCTACAGTATATCTAGTGTGATGAGTAAGTAAGTGGCCCATATTGTCAAACTGGGACTTGCCCGTTAGCCCTATTTTTATTTTCACAGGAAAATATTTCTTTCTTATAACTATAAAAGGACACCGCGCCCCCCTTACACACACACACACACACACACACGCGCGTTATGCATTTTAGGGAAGTGAGAATCTGTGTTAAAACATCATATAACACCTGAATGCAGTGTTTTGAGCAATATACCAGCCTTTTTTGGGCATACCAGGTGTGTGTGTGTGTGTGTGTGTGTGTGTGTGTGTGTGTGTGTGTGTGTGTGTGTGTGTGTGTGTGTGTGTGTGTGTGTGTGTGTGTGTGTGTGACTTCAGTAACATTACCGAGAAAGTTGGGCTTTATACAAAGGTCTGGTTCAGCAAATGTCCCTTTGTGTGTGTGTGTGTGTGTGTGTGTGTGTATTCCAGCCTGAGGGAGTTGGTGTATACAGGAATTAGAGACTTTTACTCAGTCATGCAGGGGGATTTTAGCCCACAGATATGATAAGTGTTTTGGAACAAACGACATGAAAGCCACTACAGAGGCCTGGGAATGGGGGAATTTAAAGTACACACTCTAAACATGCTCTTACAGATGTTACAGATGTTCCTTGTTCCCTCTGTGACCTCTGTTGTAAAACATCTCAGGGTCAGATTTAAGTTATGTTATAAGCACACCTTTGACTGAAGGAACCACTAGGAACAAAAAGCTTGGAGTGTTAAAGTCAGCTGGGGTTGTGTGTAGGAGATGAAGTAGTGTGTGTGTGTGTGTGTGTGTGTGTGTGTGTGTGTGTGTGTGTGTGTGTGTGTGTTTAATATTATTAACATGTTTTTGCTGCTTTATTAAACATGATATTGAGCTCATGTTATTGCCACAGCAAATTCTGAGTGAGCGAGAGAAAGTGGTGTGTGTGTGTGTGTGTGTGTGTGTGTGTGTGTGTGTGTGTGTGTGTGTGTGTGTGTGAATAAATCAGGTTAGTCTTGGCATATTGTGTTTATGTGCACATTCGCAGTACCTTAGTCTCAGCTTCATTATGTGTGCTAGCACTCAGGCCCGAGCCAGCGAGTGTGTGCTGTCGGGAAGAGAAGGTGTGAGAGGGCTGGATGAGGGGAGGCGTGTGTCCGAAAGGGCTCAGGCCTCTCTGCTGGGACAGCAGCTGTTGATACGCCACCGGGTTGATGGAGTGATGGAAAGGAAAAGAAGGGCTGAAGGAGAGAGATTAACACAAAAAGACACAAAGCGCACAGGTCACACATCTCTGTATCGCGATGCACAAACAATATATTTCATGTTACTGCCAGGAAGGGAATAATCAGCAATAAATCACTGCAGGCGCGCGCACACAGAGCATCAGACACAGACAGGCAGGAATATCAGACGGGAAGCGAAAACACCGCCGCTGAATAAAATGCTGTGCAGTGAATAAAAAATGTTACATTTTAATGATTAAATACAATAAAGTCGACACTCACTTACTGGTTAAATGTGCCGTTCGTGAGTGTTTTAAGGGCCAATATACAATATGATATGCAAGGAATAAAACACATGTGGTTGCAGTTTTATGAGAAAGTTATCTAAGGGTGTGAAATGATGCATTAGTTTGAAGACTCTCACATGTTTCCCGTGATTGGCCACACCTCTTTCCCTGCGAGAGTTTGGCCAATCAGCTCTCCAGGCTCCTGGCTTGGGAAGGCTACAGCATCGGCTGATAGGGCGAGCTTGTGACTGCTGTGCCACATTTATTATGAAGAGGTTATAAAATGTAACGTTATACACTGGGACACAATGCCTGGCTCCAGATGATGAATAAAATGTTCACTAGTGTGCCTAATGATTGCTTCTTTTGCAACCAACCTCATCCAGACAGTGTGCATTTGGAATTGGACCGAGATCCAGCTTTTTTTCTCTCTCGGTTCTCTTGCTTGATGCGTAATAAGAGTTCTTTTTAATCGAACCAAACCAATGTCACAGTAGTGTATTGTGTCCCAGTTACTGTTACAATTTTTAATGATTATTTTCCTATGATAACACACCCCATCATGGTTTACTCTTCTTAAGCCCCAGCTTCATTTAAAGGAGACCTATTGTGCAAAATCCCTTTTGAGTCTTTAATGAAAACAATAATGTGAGAAAAAAAAAAAAACATTACCTACGTTTAGTCCTTTTTCAATATTTGTCTTGGCCAGCTTAAATAAGCCAATAAAATCTTTTCCCTAATGTGACCTCATAAAAAGACACCCTACCCCAGTTTGTTGCTCTGAAACCTTCACCAATGGCACAACTGCAACCTTCACCACATTAAATAACTACGGGGTCTTTAACCTGAGTTTTTTTTATTCATAAAATAAATGTATAATAAAACTTTTTGTCCTGAATCGAACATGTCAGATTAAATTAGCATGAGACGGTGGGATGAGATTCATGAGGCCGTGTGCTTACCTGATGCCCCCGACTGAGAGATGGCCGTATGAGCTGCTAGCGGCCGAGCTGGAGCGCGAGTTGTTGATGTAGGCCACTAGAGAGTTAGGAGAAGTACGGATCATGGTCTGTAGGTCGATACTGGCATCTGAGAGCGGAGAGATAGACAGTGCTCTCTTCCGGCTCACCCTGGGTGTGAGGCGTGGACTGGGGAAGCGCGACACTGTAAAACAAACACAAACACGCGGAATGGAGATCTGTTTAACGCAGTTCTTAATGGTCAGGAAAGATTTTCATTGATAGGTCAAGACATGCTTGTTTTTTTTAGAAAGCTTGTATAAGAGAGGTTCTCCGCGGGTCTGACCGAGATTAGATCTTCACATTAGGGTAGGGTGTAAGACAATTATTACTGGGAATTTTTTAAACCAAGTACGACAGGATCACTTTTCAGAGCATGGTGCACATTATATAAAAACAACAACCAAAACCATTTCGGCCACAGAAACACTCCTCCGATTTACACTCGGCTCTGCCTTGCCTCTGTGGAATTCCTCGCCTCATCAGGCGCCCGTGGCTAAGCGAATTTCGCCCACGTTTCCCTCCCATGACCGACAACCCTCATCACTTTATCCACTTTATTCCCACTAACCTATTTTCCTTAATTCTCACATTCCTCTGACTCCCGAATCAAGCTGAGAGCAGCCGTTCTTCCCAAAGTGTGCCGTCCCATACCATGGGAGTCTCTGATTGACTGATCTTGAAATATTATTCTCTATTATTCACTCTGTCTCTCTAGCTACGGAGGAATCTTTGGACTCGCCGCAGTGGCGGATTGCATTGTGTCATTTCCCCACACTGCCCACCTCCGTGCTATTTTGGGTAGCGTGTGAGGAGCGTGCGTGCCAGGTGAGACAGCGTGATCGATGCTTGCGCACTCTCTCCCCGACACACAGCCTCCCTGGAATATAGCACAGGCCTATCAATAAGTGCCAGAGATTGTGTCTTCGCTAATACTGTAGCTGGAGGCCGACACTGAGAGACTCAACAAGCTCAGATCACTTTGGAAAGAGAACACTCGCCAAGAAAGCTCGCGAGTCGGGGATCGCGGCGAACCATAAAGGAATGCTGATCTTATATGTTCCTGTTTATGTTCCAAAAAGAGAAGTGAAACATTGCAATCAAGCGTCCTTATCAGCTTCATCTTGAACTCACAATGACCTGGTTCTGATCTGACCACGCATGATTAATCATTGCCTATAATTTAGTGTAATTATTAAGATAACTATCAACTGTTTCAGGCGTCTATCGGTTTGGATAATGAAGGCAATTTACAGGATTCGTCAGAATTATAAAAGGGAATGAGCAGGAAAAACTAGAGCAGGTGTGTACTTGTTTGTTTGTGTGTGTGTGTGTGTGTGTGTGTGTGTGCAAGCACTTAGAAAAAATCATGGAAAATGTCTTTATCGTCTGTATCGCGGCCAACAATTTTATGTTCGCAGAACGTTTTTCGAACGTTAACGTTCTGGGAACGTTAGACTTCAATCTGCCATCAGGTTATTATTTTGTCTAATTTTGTGTGCACTGTTCTAATAACATTGCCCCGAGGGGTAGAATGGTTCATAAATTTGTTTGTTGTTTTGGCGTAAGCGCGCGTCTGCTAAGAAAACTCGCATGCAGTGTAGAGCTATAAGGTCTGAGGTGCTTGTGCTTCTGCAATGCTGTTTTACTTCGGACCCCAACCGCAAAATAGGTTAAAAAGCACCATAACTACAAATCAGAGAAAACAGCATGATTACTGTTTCAATTAATGCGTCAAAAAGCGTATACGTTTGTGTTTCTGCTTGTGGTTTTGTTGTTGTGTTATATGCTGCGTGAGTGATTTTGTCATCATACTTTCTGATTTTCTGTCGTGTTTGCAGGAATTTTTTATTAATGTTTTTTGATGTTGTGTTTTTGCTTCAAAGCCACCTAAAATTCACTTTTTAACAGTGAGATATGTCTCCAGTGTGTGTGTGTGTGTGTGTGTGTGTGTGTGTGTGTGTGTGTGTGTGCAAACCAAAAAAGTAAGAAAAAAAAAGAGCTTAAACAAGCCATTTGGATTTTTCCCCTGATGTGACTTCATATAAGAATAGCCCCTCCCAGAGGGGGCGTGTCTCAACAGTAGCTCATTTACATAGACACTGAAATGGCGCATTTGAAGGAGGAGTGAAATAAATGTTTTTGAGGTGTGAAAAAATGCGTTATCTGAAGCATGACCACACACTCTGAACACGTTGTGCTAAACTTGGGGTAAAATATGGGTCCTTTAATGGGCTTTGAACATTTGGGCCATTGTATAGTTTGTTTAAGTGAGAAGACATAAAGGTCTATTTGAACTCCTGGAATTCTACCGGAATGTTCTGGTAACTTTCTTTTTATATTCTTAGTCGTATATTCTTTGTCCATGACCTGCAGTTTTTGTGCTCAGTATTTAAGAATTTACTTCAGTCACTCTGCACATTCACATTTATGGCATTTGGCACATGCTCTTATTCAAAGTGACTTCAATTTAACTCATTATATATCTGCGCAATTGATGGTTAAGGGTGTTGTTTAAGGGCCCAACGGTCACAGCCAGGTGGTGCTGGGATTTAAAACCCATGCTCAGCAAGCCAAACTCTAACCCACTGAGCTAACACTGCTCTCTTTTAAATTCACTTCTCTGTGAAAGGATGTCTGCCAAATACTGTAAATGTAAATGCAATCAGGAAAAAAAAAAGAAAAAAGAAATGCCTGTGAGACATGAACCCCAGTGCGTCAACATGATTCAGCCCTAAATCTAGTGCAGAAGTTGATTTAAACCGTGCTATGAATTATGGGTATGCGGCATGGTGCCTTGCACCTCCAGGTTCCAGGTTCAATTCCTGCCTCAGGGTCTGTGTCTCTTTGTGCGTGTGTGTGTGGATGGAAAGACATGCAAATTTAACTTGTGTTCACAAATTGCACGTGTGTGTGTGTATGTCCGTGTTCCCTGCGATGGATTGGCACACTGTCCAGGGTGTACCCTGCCTTGTACCCCAAGTCTCCTGTGATAGGCTCCAGGCCGCCCGTGACCCCAGATACAGGAGAAAAAAGTATAGACGATGAGTGAGTATTATGGATTGTGGTGAGGATCAAAATTTTATGTATTCACTAACAAATAACACACACACACACACACACACACACACACACACACACACGCACGCAATGTCAATTATTTAATACTCTGTGCTTGACTGATTCTTTTTTTTTTTTTATAAATTCCTTTAAATTTAAAGCAGAGTATTATAAACCCTTCTCTGTCCAGCTGTCTTTAAAGATCATGTATTTGTATATATATATAATGTATATAATAAAATTTTGAGTCATTAAACTAAAGCCAGTTTTTTCAAACGTTGATCAGCTCTGCTAAAATAATTGTTTTTTTGAGAGTTCCGTTCAAGCCGGTGAAATAATGTGCTGGTTTCCCGGGCCAGACGGTGACTAAGTCATTAGACAGTTTCACCTCAACTCTAATGACACTAACAGACATATTGTCGCTTTATATTTATCTGAAATTCTCATCATTAATGCTGCAATATAATATATAATCGACCTAATGAAACATTGGGTCTTGTTTGGAAAGCGAAAGAAAATGTATAGTTTTGTCTAGGGTACAGGGTAAAGGTTTTCGGTCACTGAGTTTGGTGTTCCAAAGTGAAAAATTCTGTGTTTTTACTCAACAGGTGTGAGGCATTAGTGCCGGTGTTGGCAAACACATGTGTGAGTATGTGTGTGTGATTAGGGGTTGTAACCAGAAGCTCTGGCAACCGGACGTCCATAATGATTCCATCACATCTGGTGCCAACACAAGCAAGCTTACACAAACCATTCCTCTGTGTGTGTGTGCGTGTGTGTGTCTGTGTGCGCATGTATATGTGTGTGCAAATTCCCTACTGAGCCCACAGCTAATAAGTAATCCTCCAGCTTTGTAGCTGTGAAGGTCATTACTTTTAGCATGAGCTAATGGTCCTCTGTAATTATAAAAGCATTCGTTTTGGCACTTGGGCCCCTACCAGAGGTTTAGCTCCCATAACTTTTAAAAGCCGAATCCCAAATTATCAAGACGCCACCGGGGTCCATGCGTATCAGATATTCATGCATAGGTGTGATTTCATTTTCTTTCAAAAGGATAGCTCTAGAGTACACATTTACAGATGTGTGCATGTCAAGAATTCACAGCTAACCACACTGCTTTGGCATGAGGCCTTTACGGTGAGCCTTTTCTGGTATTTGCATGGCGTTAATGGGGCAGGGGGGGGGGGGGGGGTTGGGGGTGCGGTGTGGGACGCGAGACGCTCAGCCTTGGCACTCATATTTGTCTCTGTTACGCCCTCACCTCAGGGGAGATGTGTTTATTAATGTGCCACTTCCCTTGATAAATGGCCAAATGGAGAGCTGGGCGTCGCTTGCTCAATGCCTCCTGATACCCCCTCTTCCTGCAACCTTAGTGATTTATGTCAACAGAGACTGCTAAAAACCTGCGGGAACCCTCACATACCCAAATCCCTGTGAAATCCCTATTAAAAAACGATAGAGCAATAGAGCCAGGAAAGTTACCCAAAAACCCTCCAGGAACTGCAACATGGAGGAGGACACATGCACACCGGAGCGCCAAAACAAACCAAACTCTAAAACAAATCTAACAAATTATACCAAAATGTTCCAAAACCTACCACAGAAGTGTGTAAAAAAAAAAAAGAACTGAAAGGTTCCAATACGTACTGAGAATACTGCAATTTACCACAATGTACCAAAATGTACCAAATCATATTGATGAAAAATATTATTGAAATATTCCAGTCTCTAACAAAACATACCAAAAAAGAAAAATAATTATGGACCAAAACATACCAAAATTCTCCACAATGTACTAAAATGTACCTGCATTTTCCAAAATGTGCCATAACAGACGCAAAGATTGCAGAATGTACCAAAGCTTAACACAATGTACACAAATATAACAGAATGTATGCATAATATGTAAAAATGGACCAAAACGCACCACCATTTTCCAAAAGGTGCTGAACCATACATAAAATGTTCCTAATTAGATCTGAATATTGTATATCAAAACATACCAAAATGTATCGCCACAGGCAGTTTTGTACCCGAGTCTCCATCAGCAACACAGTCTTTATATCAACTCAAACACCTTTCCTGTTATATAACTGAACTTTTAACCTTATAGCACACAGATACAGCAGCGGATGATTTATGGCCATACTATCTGATATCAACCAAATGACGATGGGTTCCCTGTTGAGTCTGGTTCCCCTCAATGCCTCTTCCTGTTTGTCCTCTCAGTGAGTTTTTCCTTGCTACTCTCATTAGGGACAAACTGATCATTCTCATTTATTCATATTTTCCTTTTGAATTTTTCACATTTTTATCCATATTTTATATTTCTGTAAAGCTGCTTTGTGACGATGGTTAAAAGCGCTATACAAATAAAACTGAATTGTATCTACATGTACCAAAATCGAATTTATCAAAAAGGTACCCATCCCTACATCCCAATATATACGATTATTTCAAAATGTGCCAAAACATAGCAAAATATACTAAAATACACCCAGATATTTTAAGATGTATCAACATATGCCATAAAATATTCCCAAACGCACCAAAATGTACAAAAATATACCAAAATGTACTAAGAAGTTCCAAAATACCTCCCTGAATATTTTAAAACATATCAAAGCATACCAATTTTTTTTTTTACACACCTCTGTTCTCACAACGAAATCTAAAATTATTGGCACCCCTTAAGGAAAATACCGATAAAATGAGTAATGTTTTGGGGGTCTGTTTTTGTCTACATTAGTGTAAGACTTGCTGTTCATTTCTTCAAGATGCTATTTAAATAAAAACCAAGAAAGATTTGAAAGAAAGATCCTTAAAATTATTGGCACCTTTATATATTAATAGGGTTTCTTATGAATTTTTGTTTTGTTATAGTCATTTCACACATCATATGAAAAAGAGGCCGGAAGGTATTAATTTAACAAAATATATATTTACAATGCCTTACAGCAACCGGGGCACAGTGCTCGTGACGCAATAAAATCCATTCGACTAAGCTTCAACTTCCTTTTATTATAACGTCAATGTCATAGTGCGCGTCATTCTGCAAGACTCTGTCATACCTCTATCGCAATGGCATAGTCCTAACCCACACTACTGTACGTTCTGCATCTTTGAGGGCAGTGTTTGCTACTGTATGTCCACTACTTCAACACGGGATGTCCCTTGAATAAAATGCTATCTAGAAAATGCAGACTGAAAAGTTGTTCTTTAGTAATTCAGCCATGTCTGAAAACCATCCATGAATGCACTGGGCTTCTTTATAACACACAAAATGCAGACTGCTTTTAGGTGTTCTAAGAGAAAGCAAGTCTCGTTTTCCACCCAGTGTAATAATGGGTCCACTGCTGAATAGGTACCATTCAGGCTAAACTTAGGCTAATCAGGGGCAAGTTATTCAGGCTCAGAAGAATGACCAGGACATCAAGGCAAAGTCAGTATAATGAGCCATTAAGCCATTGGTTGAACAGGTCAGGGCTTTGTTTGGGGTCATGCATCATTTCACATGACTAAGGGTATGAGGGGGAGAGGCAGAGCGAAGCGGAGGAGCAGAAGAGCGCAAGCCTGAGACCCTACGAGAGGTGAAGCAAGAGGAAGCCGAGTCGCTGTTTATTTTTGTGAACCGACTGTTTGGCCGACGGTAAAGGCGGAACAAATATTTGCTCAGCACTGCACGCGGTTACTGAGCTATTATGTTTTATTGCATATTTATTTTAAATGGACAATTTTTGCTTCCAGGTCTTCTCCTTTGTTTTGGAAGGTTGGCAAACAGCTTTCAAAATGATGAACCGTGGACAACTCTTCTGGGATTTTTCACACTTCCCAGGCCTCATGGTGCCCGTGTCAGCCGAGAACAGCTCAGCCGTCTCCAAACTCCACTACCTGGTTCGCATCTCCATTTCAGGTCATGCAACGATTCCTGATGGCTACTTTCATTAAACAGCCGTTGATGGATGACGTGACGGCTGTGGCATGCTCCGGCCCTGAGAACCTTCCTGAAGGAATCGGCCTGCGCCGCGCGAGACGCTGGTCCCCTTTTAAGGTGACTTAGGAAGTGAGAGATGAAAGCAGGCATTCATTATGTTAAACATACACACTTTCCTCAGAGGGAAACACTCTTATAAATGTCACAGCAGCATGTGTGTTTACAGAGAGCACTGGCAGTGACAGTGGGAAAATACTGCACACGCCGGAGTCACCTTAAGTCACTTTTGAAGGGAAGATTTTTTTTTTTTTTTTTTTAAAGGATGCGTGTCTTCTTTGGTTTAAATCTCCTGCAAGTCTGTCTGTCTGAGAGTTTATCCAGTTTCTTATCGACCCAATGTTTTTTTAAAGAAAATTTAATTATGGTGATCTATTAGGTAGAGCAAAGATGTACTGTAGGAAATGATGCCAAAAGTCAAGCAATCATCAATAGCAATCATCCTCACTACACATTCGGTTCATTCCCATCTTCTAATAAAACATTCTGCTTGGCCTGTATTTACATATTGAAATGTGATAACTGAGTACTAGTCAATTATTTGTTGGCATGTTGGCTTAGTGGTTTGCACTGTCACCTTGCACCAACTTGCGACTTGCCTGTAGGTAGCTCAGTGGTTAAGACATTAGACTATGGTTCGGAAGGTCACAGGTTCAAATCCCATGACCATCAAGTTGTCCCTGTTGGGCCCTTGAGCAAGGCCCTCAACTGCTCATTTGTGTAATGAGATAAAAATGTAAATTGCTCTGGATAAGTAAATGTCCTACCATGGTTGTAAAAATGGGAATAAATACAATGCTCTTCCTAGATGGAGTCAATTGTTAGTATTCGTCAATTATTCTAGCATCTTCCTCTAAATGAACAATTTAACCCCTAGCACTAATACTTACCATCCCTTCGGAAACCGCATTTAAATGATAATATTTAAACCCTTCACACATAGATTATATACATTCTCCCTCATGGGCTGAAACTCACTGTCCATCGGGTTGATGTAGTCCGGGAGATGAACAGCGGCTGCGGCGGCGGCGGCGGCAGCAGCTGTAGTGGATCCGGCTGCAATCAGATCTCCATATGGACTCCTGTGACTCGCCATCAGGTGGTAGTAATCAGCTGAGTTGGCTCCGGGAGGGGGAGGTGGAAGCCCGAATAGCCCACGCTCCTTCAGGTGCTCATGGGCGACTGTAGAAGGTTTGAGAGAAATGGATGAGAGATGAGACGGACATACAGAGTGTAAACAAATGTGTCTATGAAAGAATAAGTGGAGGCATTTGGACTTGTAATAAATCATTCATTCATTATCTCTACTGCCTATCCTGTGCAGGGGAGGGAGCGTCGAGTCCATCCCTGAATGGGGGCAATGAATTTCACTTGTTCCTTCTTATCTGGCTTCTTTTGACATTTTTCCAGCCCCCCCCCCCCCCACCCCCACCCCAGCTGGAACAGAGATGGTTAATGCACTTCTTTTTCCTCACTTGGCAATTCATCGTTTCCAAAGAAAGGGAAGACTTGTGAGTTTTTTTATTTTATTAATATTTCATTGCAGTTTTTTTTTTTACATCAACTACCTTCTTTAATTGCTCCTAGCTCAAGAAACCCTCTGTTTTCTTGCTACTTTGCACTTGGTTTTGTTTTTGGCTTATAGTCGCACACCACATGAGTTTGCTTCTTTAACAGGTCTATGCTTGGACTCGATTTTGCCTCACTTGTCTCATTAGATAAAAGCATTTGCCAAATGAATAAATAAAAAGGTAAACATAAAGGCCAAGTTTACACACAGCCATCCAGAGAAAGTAATAGAGAGAGAGAGAGAGAGAGAGAGAGAGAGAGAGGCAAGGTCTCCCGGCTTAAGAGCTGCACCAGCAATGCACTGTTAACATCTGCACTCGGTAAAGATCTGTTAAAAGTGTCAGGGCCAATAAGAGTGTGAGGGCCGAATCTGCTTTACACACTCACTTGGCCGTACAGACCATGAGCACAGCTTGCCATATGGTTCACATTTGCATACATTTAAAACGTATTGGCATTATGAAGCCCCTGCTGTGCCCTTAGAGACACGCATGTGTGTGTGTGTGTGTGTGTGTGTGTGTGTGTGTAAGAATGTGCACATATTTGTGTATACTGTATGCGTGTATATGTGTGTGAACACATATATTGGGTGCCTCACTGAAAATAGTTACTACTGATTTCTCACAATTAGGTCTAAGTGTTTTCGAACCGCAGTGTCTCACACTGCTCCGTCTGTGTGTAGCATCGTGGCGAAAGGAGAGAAATGAGGAACCCCACTGCAGTTGAAACCACATTTATTTAAACACTTGTGGATGTTAGTATTGGGTAGGATTAGAAGGATATGCGAAATTGAGCTGCTGAATGTTCGACTTGTCTGCTCGATACAGTAAAAATAATGAATAATGGGCGAAAAGAATCTATTCAGAATAGAACACTAAACCCTTTATATTTGGGGATTCCATTGGAATTCGAAATATGTGCTTAAAATAAAAGCTTAAATATAAACCCTTTGGAATATCTAAGCTTGCCTGTTCAACTTTGAATAAGGTCAGTTGTGTCGCTACATAAAGCCGTACCATCAAATCTCACACTCAAGGCCATACTCCCCTATCTAAAAGTTAAAATACCCTCCACTATCTCTCTGCTGCGCTCCAGCTTTATTGCTGTCAGAATCTCTTGTGTGCTCCTTATTTAAGTTTTAAAGCACGGACCCATTACTGTCGACAGACTGTAAAAGGTGATTTATTTGCTATTTGGCCTGTTCACCTGTTGTTGTAATTCAGCGCAGAAGAGAGACGTGTCAGTGGGAAAGCAAGCTTAACTGCCTGGATGCTCTGTACTTGTTTTCAGCAACATTCAACACGCATTCCGAGCAAGAATCGGTAGATCAGGAAAGCGCAAAGTTCTAAATTCGTATTATATTTCAGGAGCATATTGTACATACCCAGGATGGGCAAAAAGCTGCTTTAATGTTAAATGGATTAACCAAGACAATGTCATTTAACGTAAAACCTTAATATGAAACTTATATGAATCGAAATTGAAACTGAACTGAAAATGGTTACACTACTACAAATCTGAAACTTGCTACACTAGGAAGGAACTGAGCTAAAAGAAAATGAAACCTAAAATTACTCCAAGAACTGATACCAAACTGAAGTAAAACTAGCTACACTACAAAAAAGACCTGAAGGAAACTAACTAGAAGAAAACAGAACTGAACTGAATTAAACTGTGACTTTCCACACTATAAGAGAACCGGATTGACTTGAACTAAAACTAGGGATGGTATATGACACAAGAAGTAAACTGGTTTGTTTTGAAACTGGGTACATTACTTCTGAACTGAATTAAACTGAATTGAAGACAATCGTGGTAAACCACACACACACACACACACACATATATATATATATATATATATATATATATATATATATATATAAAGACTTAACAATTTGTAGCAATTCACTTAATCAGCATACCATTATAAAAGGTTTCAAATTTTAAAGGTTAAGTATTTTACTATAACATAGTGTGTGTGCTAGTCGGTTCTTGAGGGGTTTTTTCAAACCTCAAACACCTTTTATCCCACTCCTTCTCCGAATGTGCCATTTCAGTGTCTATGTAAATGAGCCACTGCCAAGCCACGCCTCTCTAGAGAACAGAAGAGCTGGGCAACAAGATGGAGTTGGGATCTACTTATATGAGGTCACAGTTGAGGAAAAATCTAACGGGGTTATTTAAACTTCAGCCAATACAAAAATGGAAAACAAGGACAAAAAGCCAAAATGCCTAAACGTAAATGTAAAAGCATGGAATATTTTTCCTCATATTTTATTTTTTATTTTTTTGCTCTAGAGACCCACCTGAATGTCTAAAGCTGAAGTGGATTTTGCATAATAGGTCCCTTTCAAATGTAGTGAGTCTTATCTGATGCCACAGATCTCAGTCTGAAACAGAGTTCCAGTGTGTGTTTTCGTGTTTGTGTTCTCACCATCTGCAGGGCTAAGCCCACGGGCCGCTGAGATCATGGAAAGTGTCGGGCTGCCGTGGACCGAGCGCAGGTAGTGCTCCACATGAGGTGAGACGTAGGGGTGAGGGGGACTGAAGGGAGACTCGGCCGGGCCACCTGGGGAGAGCCGGATCAGGGATATGTCGGAGAGAACCGGACTCCCTAATGCTGGTGCTCTGGAGAAACAGAAGAGGAGACGCAGGTCAGTAAGCACCATAACATCTAACAAGACCTGAAACATTTTCAACCATCATCTGCAAACATTTAAGGCCAAAAACACATGGTTCTGCTTTGAGCTTCGTGTCAAAAGAGGCTTCAAAAATAAGAACTTCTCAACGCTCTGGCAAAATTCTCCAAAGAAAGGTTCAGGCACAGACCGAGGCATATGATGGATCATGTTTGGTTCTTTAGCTTGAGGCAATCTTCACTACATAAATCCAGCAGTAAGACCCAAGTTTCATCCCGAATGAAGGCTGACTTGTCCCATGTAGTCTGATCTGCTGTGTCTCTGCTTTATTAAATAACATGAGGTCATGTCTGCTAGTCTTGTGTTGAGATCTGGGTTTAGATTGAGGCTCAACATGCAAGACCACAGTGGGGGTTTGTGTGAAACTAAGAGCAGATCTGGGGTCTTATTATAGAATGTTAATTAACGCTGGTCCGATGGATAGTGCTGTTCAGGAGCTTTCCAAATGCCGCCGTTTTGCACTGAATGAGAATCCATGGGGTTTGGATTTTGGGTGATTTCAGAAATGCCTTTATGTCACTGTAAAAGTAGAAGATAATTAGAATTGGAAGGAAGTACATGTCCATACATAGAAAGACAATATGAATGGGAACCAGACAGAAACTATTCAGGATGAGAAAAAAAAAAAAAAGTTACCTACAGATCGGGTTACAGCCCTGATTGTAAAAATCCCCCGGTCCAATTACATTTGGTTTGGCATAACGTCTTTTAACGGAGATGTCTAGATTAAAAAAGGTTTGTCCAAAGAACACGCGATTCTGATATCTTGCCTTCAGCTCAGAAAAGCAACAGAGTTTTTTTTCAGATGCCAAACTTCATTACACAAAGCATCACAGTTCTCCTTGTCTCTCTGTCTCTCCCCCACTCTGAGAAGGAAATGATTGCACTGTAGTTAAGGCAGCCAGGGATTGCAGTCACTCGACTCACCCCCCGCCCCCCCGCCCCCCCACCTCTTTCTTTCTTTAGCCGTGGCTGATTTTCAACCCCACTAGTCTTTTTGATGCTTCCCAGACCACACAAAGAAGCAGTAGGATATTCATTTGGATTGAAAGAAACTGTTCGGTTTAGGCCCACATGTCTCCTGGGCTGTTTTATTAGCTTTTCAGAGTACAAGGCTGAGAGTTGCACAGAATGCCTGGTCCCCACCGGGTCAGAACTCAGCAATTGGCTAGAATCATAGAAAAAGAGCCCTTTCTTGAGACCCCCTTCAGACTGAAGGATGAAACAGCTGGTTGTGGATCTTTTGCATGTACTCTACTCCAATTTTTCTGTCTTCTGGCCATCGTTCATTATAGCTAAATCAACAAGTCTTAAAGATTCTCCAGAAAACTGCATAAAAGGAGCCCTATTTTATACCAAGGTTCTCCAAGGTAATAAGTTATGATATTTAGCTAGTAATTTATTTTTCTGAAGTTCACTCATCTCTCATTGTCCTCACTTTCTGCACGTTTATAAGACCTGAACCCATTCACTTTCCACTCAGTGGACGTTTTTTTTTTTTTCTTCCCTGAAGCCTTCTGGGTTACGCATACACTTAGGCCCCAGTGAAAAGACTCCAGTGTTGCATGCCAGACAGCTAAACTCACACAGCCAGGCAGAGCCTCCCAACTCCTCAACAACATTAATCTAACATCCTCCGTATGGATGTAATCTAACAGATCTGGCTTCAGGATGATCTTATCTGCCTTAAGCAAACTTGCCGGGTTCTAGTCCGGCACCCAGCACTCTGTCAAACTTCCCCGTCTACTGACGTTTCATCTCTTGTGACAGTCCAGGAGACACGAGAGGGGGGAAAAAAAGCAGCGATTCCAAAGCAAAACCGTCTCTCTTGCTCAGGAATCTCAGGGATGTCATAGAATGATGACATTCAGCTCCTCGCCTGGAATGCATCTCGATTTATGAACTGTCTGACAAAGCAGACATCTTGTATCGATGAACTGATCCCGTCTGTTCACTTTTTATTTTTTTTCCCCACTAGCTTGACATCATTAAACTTTATTAAATTGGTCCCCAGCCAGTAAGTCATTAGTGGCTGGGATATGTTCCACCCTGTTTTAACAACATGATCACTTGAATTTTAATGTTGGAAAATGACAGAGAGAGTGTTGTGCAAAAAGCATTTCCTAAAGAGTGTTTTGAATTAGTCCATATGATGTCAGCGAATAAACAAAATGCACCCCGCCCTGGCAGAGCCTTTATAAATAAATATTTGTAAGATTTCGGTTGGTAAAATCATTTTCTTGAGTTGTTACGTTTTGCAGCATGAAACACTAGCAGAAATCACAACGGTTTTCAACCCAACATAGATGGTTTTCATTTTCCTATTAAAAGAATGGATTCAAGTCCCAGGCCATCAAAGCTGGACATAACAGCAAGGCAGCAAGAAGACACAGAACATCAGAAACCACCAGTTCAAAGTTCCCACAATATGGCTAAAAGTTTGTTGACAACTAACCCCACACATGTGCGGGCCATCCCCAGACTGTTGCTCCAGAGCTGAACGCTAGTAGTCCTTTTAATGGTGTAGCATTAAGGTAACTTTAACAGGAACCAAGGGGCCCAAACCTGTTCTGACAGGACAACATCACTGTGCTATAAAAGCCAATCCATACAGACATCATGTGCAAAGTCAAAGAGCTTAGGTTTTGTGGCACGGAGATCTGCCGTAAACCTCACCGAACACTTTTTGGGATGAACTGGAATGCCAATTGCTGATTGATTTGGTCAGGTGTCCACGTACAAAAAGGCTCAGTTAAAATGAATAGCTAGGAACAACTGACTATCTGAAGAACCAATGAGATTTTGCACCCTTTTGCGAATCCTATTTGGCTAACAATAGAACTTGCCTTCAATCACACTGCACACATTGAGGGCTTGATGCTTTGGGGAAAGTTCTACGTTCATCTCCACAATAGTGGCTTTCTCCATCGGAGAAAGTAGACAATCTTTAAAAATAGAAAAGAAACTTTGATGCTTCCTTTTTAATTTCTAAACTCAAGCTATAAAAGTGTACATGACTATAAAAATTTCGACAACGATGGGTTTCTCAAACAACGCAAAGGCAATTCTCGCTCAATCATCATCTATCCACTTTATCACAGGGGCCATAAAGCCTATCCCAGGAGACTTAGGGCACGAGGCGGAGTACACTCTGGATGGTGTGCCAATCCATCGCAGGGCACACACACAAACGCACACACACATCAGGGGCAATTTGGAAATGCAAACGGCCTGCATATCTTTGGACTGGAGTACCCAGAGGAAACCCATGAAGCACTAGGAGAACATGCAAACTCCATGCCCACAGACGCTGAGGCGGGAATCGAACCCGGACCCTGGAGGTGCAAAATGATAGTGCTAACCACTAAGCCACCATGCGGCCTGTGAAAGGAAAAGGATACATGAATACATATTTGTGGCAGTTACTTTTACGTTATGCTGACATTGTCTAGGTGAA